>JAOSBO010000008.1:37258006-37269628 GCA_027563915.1 Erythroxylum rotundifolium | reverse complement strand
GAGAAACAGATCAATCGGGAAATTAGATTGGAGAAATTGGAGACCTGGGTTAGTGAGGAAATTGGTTACAGCCTGATCAAGATGTTGAGTTTCAGGAGACGAAAAATAGGATCCGTGCACTATAAACGAGTAGACAGTACTATATCTTTTTCTGTTGAAAGGTACTTGTAAAGATAGGTATCTTGGACCCTTGTATTGAACAACCTTTGTAACCTTTGTAAGGCATGTCTCACATCTTTCCTCCGCAACGTGTAACTCTACCCCAGAGGCTGCGTAGTGGTTGCTTTATTGGAATGCAGTACATGTTGAAGAAGCTAGCTGCCATTCTGCAAGTGTCCTTTGTTTTTCTTTCCACGTATAGGAGTGTTTTTGCAGCGACAATCTGCCCCAAAGATGTCCAACCCAGTCGATTGGCAAATCCAAGATTTTTGTCATCCAAGTATGTGAATTTATTTTTAGGGTAAAAACTTTTGAATATATTATTCCTTAAAAATATAAGTGAGCTCATTTTAAGATATACTAGGAATCACTATCTTGCAATTAATTACATATTGGTATGATACATTTTAGAGAAGATTTTCATTTATTTTAAATCCATTATAGCTAAGAGCTTTTTGCTAAATTATGTTTCGACAAAAATTATACTTTAATAAAAAAATTGTGGGAAAAATTAAATTAAAGACAAATTAAGTAGAACATTCTATCTTGATTTTTTTTAGAATAATTACTTTTAGTTCACTATTTCTTAATCAACCAAGAATTTAAAGAATTAACACTCTACCTTAATACACTATTGAGTTTTTGAAATCAAAATGACAGAAAGAGGTCAAACAAATAACCTTTTAATGTCGACGAAAGCTTTGTGTCCTTTAATGTGAGTGACATATCCATAGACCTTCTCCATGTCATATGTTTACTATTTTCCTGAGGAAAGTGAAACAAGATTTTAAAAGAAGAATGAGGAAGAAGATCATTCATATTAGTGTGCTAAATCATTTTAGCTTCTTTATATTTACTATGTACTTTATTTTAATACATGAGAATTCCACCAAAAATTGACATAAGTAGTATGTTGCCTTATCATGTTCAAGGTCACGCACATGTAGAAGAAAATACCAATAGTTATTTATTTCCAGTAAGTAACAACTTCACTTTTATAATGTAATATCATGACTAAGTACAAACAATTCCATAGCTTAATAGAAAAAATACCACTACTTAAGTGCAAAAAATTAAATGGGTCAATTAAAACCATACAAATACTTAATACATATAATACTAGCCTAATATCCAAAAATACCATCAGTGGTTAGGTAATTGAACTACTCCAAGTACAAGTCTTTGCTCTCATTCCTTTCTCTTTAAAAATAAAGATGAATTAAGCAGAACAAAATTTCTATTTTGAAATTTTTTGAAATAGCTACTTTCGGTTCACTATTTCTTAATTACAAAAGCTTAGAGAATTGACATTCTATCTTAACAGACTATTAAGTTTTTGAAACCAAAATGACTAAAAGAAGTAAACCAAAATAACCATTTGACGTAGGAAAATCTCTTGTGTCGATTATTCGTGACTACGGAGATAAAAAAACATAAAGAGTGTTGAAATTGGTAAAATCAAATATGTCAATTATGATAAAGAAAGAAGTTGTTCCCTCCATCTTGACATTCTTTTTTTTTTTTTGTTTCTTTCCTCCAATTCCGCAAAAGATGTTCATGTAGTTATTGAAACCTGTTAGTGGAAAGTACCACTTTTTTTAAAACCTAAATTTACAATAATTTGTTTGTGTATTTTAATATACCATCTGGTATAAGCTATTTTTTATCTATTATATAATGAGCAAGAAGTGAGTGATATATTCATAGACCATCTCCATGTCATTTATTTATTATTTTCGTGAGGAGAGTGAAACAAAATTTCAAAAGAAGATAAAGAAGAAGATTAGCCATGTTAGTGTGTTTAATCATTTTGGCTTCTTTATATTAGTATGTGAGTATTCTACCAGAAAATAACATAAGCAATATCATAAACTCATTACATTCAAGGACATGTATATGTAAAAAAAAAAAAGATACCAAAGGTTGTTTATTTCTAATAATCAATAGTTTCACTTTTATAAGAAAATATCATGACTAAATACAAACATTGGTGGTTAAAAAATTGAATTACACCAAGTATTTGCTTTCATTTCTTTCCATTTAAATCTCCTACTTACTCTCAGAAACTTTAAATTGATCTTTATAAACTTGCATAGGTGACAATGGAGAAATGGTAGTTAATTGTCATTCATGGAAAAGGAATACTTGTTCTTATACTAATCATGTATAACTATCCTATCAAATTGTCAAGGGTGCCTTGAAAAAACATGTCTCGCTTGCATGAAAACCACATTATACTACATCTTTTCCTTATACATCCTAATTAAGAAAGAAACCATCACTTATTTTGTTACCTCAACCGTTTCACTTTTGTTCAACCATTGTAGGTTATATAGGTTAGGGCTTCTTGTGATTGACATGCTTAATTTCTCCACCAACTCCATATTAGCCACATTAGAACAACTCTTTCTACTTATGATCATATTACACACCTAATCCTTGATAAAATCTAATATGGAAAGGATTTTTCTTTTCTCACTAGCTTCATCCTCTATTACATGTATTCTTTGTGCCCTCCTAGTGACCAATAACATTCCCTCTTTAGGTCTATAATAACTCAGTATCACTAATATCCTCCAATCTAGGCATATCATCCTTTACTTCTTCTTGATTCATGGAAACAAAATCTTCATCCTCTCTTATTATCATCCCCCTCTTGTTGGGACATTGTGAAGCTATATGTCTTCCCTCCAAACATTTCGTATTTTGACTTTGGAGCTTTATCTTCCTCTTTACTCCCTAAGTTGCTCTATGATGAAGAACCTATACTAGAAATACTAAAATGGTTAACATGCCTCCTTTGGAGTTTTTTCTCTACCTCCATGGATATGTTCATTGTATCTTCTAGTTCATAAAGTAGTGTAGCTCTACGAAATTAGCAATTTCTAGGTTCAACCCATAAATAGATTGAGCCATTGTTGCTTTTCACTCTTCCTCCGTATTTTTCTTAATTATGACAATCTACATCTCCATGTAGGACTCTTCCACACTTTTGGACCCTTTAGTTGACGTTTGCAAGTTTTGGTAAAGCTACCTATAATAGGATCTTGGTATAAATCACAATTTATCTTGTCTCAATTTCTAACAAACAAAGCTCGTTTTCTCCTTTCAGTGAGAATTTTTTGATTCCATTAATCTACAACATAGTCAGTAACTCTATAGAATCTAGTTTAACCTCTTTTATTCCAAAAAATTATAGCAATCAAAAATTAGTTCTAGATGCTTCTCCACTTTAAGTAAGTATCGGGATCTATCTTCCTTACAAAAGATAATAATGTCATCTTCATACTATCCATATTATTATCTACCTTTTCTTTATACTCGCTTTCATATCTTCCACTAATTACATCACCTCCTTATCTTCCCATTCTTCCTCCTCTTCCTCTTTTACCACCCCTTAGGTTTAGTTCTCCTAAATAGTTGGTAACACTTTCAATTCTATTTTTCACCTCAGTCATTAATCCTAATAGTTAGAGATGGGTTATACTATATTCCGACTACGTCGCTCGTCTTGGCCTTGGATGATCTTCATGAGTGACTTGTAGTCTACTCCCACTATTTCTTCCTCATTTACTTCTTTATCTTTGGATAAGCTTCTGTTTCATGTTTGAGTTATATTGTGCCTACATAAAAAGTTACTAGCAAAAACACTCTTCCGTGTATTTTTATCAAAGTTTCCCTCATCTCATAACCTAAACTATTGAGTAAAAGGTTCTTTGCAAACTAGATAATCTAAATCAAGCAAGCTAGTTTAAATCTTCCTCCTTTTGTCAAATACTTCTAAAGAAAAAACTTTAGACAAAAAGAAAACAAAGAAATAAAACTAGAAGTCTATAAACAAGAAAATTAAAAAAATATAGAAATTTGTGCCATATATAATCCATTTAGACTCAATATAAAGAATAGAAGAAGACAAATTAAATGCAATAAAATTAAGAACAACTAGAAAAATAATATATTTTTGGCAATAGGATACCTTCTCTTTGTTGGAATAGAAATAATTTTTTCTTACAATGATTAGTGCAATTATTATCCCTTTTATATTTGCTTTAGTTAAAACTTTATATCGCTTTCTTTATGAAACTTTGTTGCACTTGTTTTATAGACTTAAAAGTTAAAGAAATAAGGAATAAAAACTTAAGAACAATTTATTCTTAATAAATCTTAAAACAACAAGAATACAGAAATTGAATGTATGATAAAAGGACACTAAAGTATTGAAAATGCAAACTAAAATACCAATAAAACATTTGAATATAAAAATGTGTACTGATACTAAATTCTAATACCAATTTCATCAATAGAAATTGTGAGATTTGATATCAATATGATAGGACCAATAACCGTTCTGTAAAAAATAAACTAATATAAGAAATCAAACATAGAAGTAAATAAAAAGAAGGATATGAATCACTACACTCTACAAAAGAAAGGATTGAGAGTGATAAGATTATATGGTTGATTGCCACTAGTGAGCTAGAAAAGATAAATAGTTAAAAAAGAACCTAGCACATGTGAGCTAGAAAAGATAAATAGTTAAAAAAGAACCTAGCACATGAGTATCGTTAAGAATAAGGATATAAAAAACTCTTCAAAGGTTTTTAATTCAATAATAATAATGATAGGTAGAATTACATCCACTAGGTAGCCTTATATAGGCACAAAACCATAAAACATAAAAACAGTAAGATTAAAGTTCTAAAAAGAAATAAAAACTTGAAATAATAAAATCATAACTATTTAAAATACAAGTTGGTGCATCAGTTTACTTTTGATTCTGTTGTTGGTTATATAACCCTTTTTTTCAAACTTTGCTCCCTTTTTTTGTCACTTCACTTAAACCTTTCATAAGTCCTATAAACCCTTATTCATACCTCCCTTTTATAGAAATTTGTGTAGCTTGAATTGGTAATTAATTCCCATCAAAAGGGTTATTTCCTTAGCAATATGATTTAGTTTAAGGAATACAAGGGGAGTATGATTAAGGAGATTTTTTAAGTATTGATTGTTCTCTCTGATGAGCATTCCTTATCTCTATAATATTTTGGTATTCTTTATTCCTATCTGAAGTAGGGATGAAATTTGGGTTCACCCTGAGGTCAATGGGCTAGGCCAGGGATGATTGAGCCTTAAGCCAAAAAATCCCAATTTTATTTGCCTTAGGCTTAAATTATTAAGCCTGAGCCCGACAAACTATAAAATCAAAACAACATCATTTTCTTTTAGAAGAAAAATGACATCAATTTAAGATAATTAAGTTGTTTCATTCTATACTACTTGTAAAAAGACATCGTTTTAATCTAGGTTGACCTTTCCCTCTGCCCTTTCCTCTGTCTTCCTTCCCTAGATGTAAGTGATTATGAGTTTTGAGAACTTACATAGTCATATACAAGCTCGTGTATATGATCGTGTAACTGCTTATGATTTTCGATAATTTAAACGATCATATACACACCTGTGTATGTGACTGTAAGTGACATACATGATCACATACATGTTTGTATATGTAATCATGTAAGTATGGAAAAAATTTACAATGACTTACAAGTCTACAAAAACATATGCATGCTCATGTATTGTGTAACATGACGCTCGTGTTTGTAATCGTGTAAGTCACTGAAAATTGATAAACATTAAATCTATGATCATGACTTATGTTCTACTATTCACTTTCATGTTTATAATTATCAACCATAATTATGGATAACATATAAATATATATTTTGATTGTTTTAAATGGATGAGCATATTCCTTTAGTGGAGAATTATAATCCAATACCAAAAATAAAAGTGAAAACTTCTAATCTCATACCAAGTGAAGATAAGAGTCCAAGTTAATTAAAAAGTGAAGTTTGGAATCATTTCAATAAGACTAGATCAACGGAAGGAGTAGAAAAGGCTAAATTTAAATATTTTTAGAAGATGTTGGTTGAGAGTTTGAAAGGTGGAACCTCTTAATTAAAAAGATATGTGGATTTATGTAGTAGAAAAAAGATCATATTAGGAGGTTAAACATTTTTTATTGCTAACCTTATGAGAGGGAAGAATGAAATATTACTGCTAAACTTTTGAGATAACATATATTCTTTAATGTTGTTATCATTTACTTTTTCATTATGTCATGGTTGATGTTGGTCATATTTATACATGGTAGGTTTATTTATATGTTAACATCAGATACGAGTGAAAGGTTAGCAATCTTGTTAAAAGACTGCTTGATAGATTCTAATATCGACACCAAATTTTCCACCATAATAGTCAATAATTGTAGCACGAATAATGTTATGATTAAAAAGTTAAAGAATAATATACAGGTTGTGAGCTTATTGGTTAGTGGAAGGTTATTCTGTATGCTTTGCTTTGTGCATATTCTGAATTTAATTGTGAAGGATGGATTAGATATAATAAAGAAAGCAATATATTTGATTTATAATAGTGTAGTATATAGAAGTACAACACCTAAAAGAGTTGGAAATTTTGAAGAAACAATGCGATAACTTTGTATTTTGAGTACGAAGATGTTGGTTTTGGATTGTCTAACCAGATGGAACACAACCTTTAAGATGTTGGAGTCAGCAATCCAATATGTTGATGTGTTTACCAGAATGAGGCAAAGAGATTCTCAATACACTTACATGCCTACAGAAGATTAGCTAGAGAACCTTGGCAAAGTTAGAATTATTTTATACTGTGACTAAATTGTTCTTAAAAACAAAATATCCAACTTGGCACTGTTGCTTTAGCACTATGTGTGAGATAAAGAAAGCTTTTTTTGATTATATGTTCCATTCCAATGGTGTTGTTCGGGTTATGGTAGGATAAGAGATAGAGAAGCTGAATTCTTATTGGTATATAGTTGGATGTACTATAGTAGTCTCATCTATGCTAGACCCAAGATACAAAACGGAGGGAGTCAATTTTATATATAATGTGTTATATGGTAATCGAGCTTGTAAGCATGTAGATGTCATTAAAAAATTATGGTATAATTTGTTTAATGATTATCAACTTAAAATGGACAAAATTTAAGATCGAGATTATAGTAGTTCAAGTTGCTCAGCTCCACCTTTAATTTTAGGTTCAGGCTAATCTTTTAAGAGTAATTTGTTACTTTCATTTACAAAATTCATGCAAGAAAAAAGGGGTAGGACTTTGTACAATATGATGAAGTTAGATTAAATATTTGACAGAAGATGGTGTGGCAGAAGATAAAGGTTTAAAGGTTTATAGTTTAATGTATTATTATTGTTAAAGAGTTGTAGAAATAATTTTCAAATTATACAAGTAATTGCTAAATTGCACAAGATTTATTAGCAATTCCATCATCTATTATTGCTTCGAATTTTACTTTTAGTATTAGTGATTGGGTTGTTAGTCCCCATCATACACTAATTGAATGTTTGACTCTAATAAGGTCATTCAGGTTATGGCAGAACAAATGATGGAAAAGTTGAATTCTTAATGGTATGTTGTTAGACATATTGTTTTAGTCTCATCTCTACTGGACCCAAGATGGAGGAGGTTGATTTTATATATAATGTGTTGTATGGTGATCAAGCTCAAGAGCATGTAGATGTCATTAAACAATTTTTATATGATTTATTTACTAATTGTCAACTCATAATGGATGAAATTCAGGATCAGGATCGTACTAGTATAGGCCAATGTTTTAAAAATCAGACCAGTGATTGAACCGGAGAAGCAACTGATTCAAGGATCAATGGTTCAATCAGAATTCAATCATGATCGAATAGTTGAAATCATCAAAATCAAATGCTCCTTCATCATTGCCAATATGAACATCTTCAACAGATTCCAAATTTGGTTCTTTGGTAATTTCTTCATCACTTAATTTCATAATAAACAATATTAGACAAAATTACACTTGGAAATAATATATCTAATCTTTAATATTATATTACAAAGTAAATTAATAATAACCTTCATGTAGTTGTGGTGCTTTATCAATTATTAGAATTGCATTTTCCTGATAAATAGCATTTTCAAGATCTTCCTCACCAAGCTCTAGGGATCGATCATTTTCAATGATCCAAAAATCAAGTTTGTCTATAGATTCATAATCAATAGGATCATATTTCATCTACTTGTTTGGCAACCTAAAACAAAACATTAATGGTAAGTTCAATATAACTATGTTGGAAATCGCAAACAATAATAATAAGTTAATAATGTTTAACCAAAAGTGGAAAATGATAATACTAATTCTTCAAATGCAAGTTGTAAGTGAAATAAACATGATCACTTAGCCTTTAATGCTCCAACTTATTTCTCTTCTTTAAGTGAATGCATTTAAAAAAGCTCAAATTTCTCTTGCAACTAGAAGAGCAAGATGTTTGGCTAAGAATACGAATAGCCTACTTTTGCAATGTTGGAGCACTACCCCATACAACTGCCACCATTCATCTACAAAAAATTTGTAATTATCAAACAACAAAATACTCACAGATAATAAACATTAAAAGTATTAAAGAATATAATTAAAAATTAAAAAGTATTATATTAGTAGTAATACAATAGTTACGAGGGTGGAAGGTGTTTAACTTTAATACCTTAAGAGCGCTTTCTTGACTAAAGTTCCTTGGCGATCATGATAAACTTGAATCTCTTGAATGCCTTTCGATAAGTCAGCACAAAAACTTTTTATATCAAGCATATCAAAAAGAGCAGATACAATCCTATTCTTCGTATGATAGCCTTCAGCATAAAAGAAAGTAGGATTTAAAAAATACGCTACAACATGAAGATTAAGCTTTAAGTGCTTATCCTATAAAGCCTTCATGATATCGGTGTAAGGCTTATATAATTGTGCCTTCTGTTTAAAGATCTCCTTCACTGCATTTTTTATCCTAAGCATGCCCTCATAAACATAACCCAAAGAAGGTTTTTCATCCGCATCTACAATTTTCAACAATCGAATGTTACGAGCCACAACTTTCACCATGATCAAGCAATCATTCTAAAACTTGCTATCTAATAAAGTAGAACTAACATATTTTCTTGTTGTAGTCTTTGCCAATCTATGACTAGTAAAGTGCTTATCAATAACCAAAGCTTGTAAGTCATGCTTATGATCATAAACACTTTTCAAAGTAATGAAAATAGTGGAAAATCAAGTTACCCCTAGACGCACTATCTCTCTCATCCTTCCCTTTTTCTTAACCAAGATAAGAAGATTGTATGATTGTACACAAAAGAAGTTACCTTTGAAGCCTTTAAAACAAGTTCTACAACGTGAGGTATATTACCAATATCCTTTAGAAGGAGATTCAATCAATGTGCAGCACAAGGTGACCAAAAAATATGCTCGTAGTGTTCATGTACCAATTTCCTAGCTGCTATATAATTTGCTGCATTATCTATCACTACGTGAACAATATTATCCGCTTCACCACTCAACAACTTCAGAGAATAAACTAATAATGATCTCACATTTTTACCATATCTGAAACATCAACAGATTTGACAAATGTTATACCTGTAAAAAAAATAAACAAAGTTAAAAAGCTTAACGTGTATAATAACAAACCAAATTCATAATATTATACCTGTCAAACAATAAACTAGAAAGTTTACTAAAGTTCTTTATCTTTGATCACTTCACCCATCTGCCATTATTGTACAATCTGTTTTAGCCCAATTTTCTCAATTTTTATCAACAAGTAGCTGATATTCTCTCTTACAATCTCCTAAAAAATTGACCCTTAAATCATAATATGATGGACCTTTAATCCTGGGCCTAATAGCAGTAATTGCATCCAAAGCTTCTTGAAAGTATGGAGACTGAATTGGATTGAAAGGAATACAAACATAAAAAAAATCCACCTAGCAATTGTAATATGTGCCTTATGAATTGCTTCCTTACTAGATAACACACTTCTCAAACTTGATTAAGACCCTGGAGTTGTCCTCGGAGAAAAATATGAATATCTTTCCATATCAACAACTTTCCTTTTTCTCTTTGTGTTTACCAAGTGCTTATCTCTTAGTTGAACATGTTTGTTGTAGTTCTTGAATTTCCTCTTGAGATTCAAGTTGATCACCATATGCTTCATTCAAATCCCCATTTCGCTTCTTTTGTTGCACTTGCCTTAATGACTCCAACATTTTTTAACAGACATTATGAATATCCTTTTTACAAAAACTTATTCCACCAGCTACACCAGCAAGATATTGTTTCATCCTATTTATGCCACCTCCTCTAAAAACCAATGAGCAATGTATACAAGTAAATATATTAGTAGCGCTCTCTTTACGCAAAGTAAAATGCTCCCATGCAGGATCGGTTTTTCGATGATGTGGATTAACTGAGTTCACAGTAGATTGTTGTCCAAATGATTGTGTGCTGGGATTAGGAGTATTCTAATCATTTGGAGCACTAATCTCATTAGGAATATCCACGTTTCTAAATTCTAAACATCCTATAAAAGTTGCACAAAATTTTATAATGTCTTATTCATATATAGCATTAAATCTCTCTAATCGCAAATTTTTTTAGCAAGACCACTAACTAGATGATAGATTATGTACCAAACTAGCTTTTATATAGGTAAGTTACTCACAGCAAGCTATTAGGTGATACAAATTATAACAAGTAAATTCTTACATCTAATAATCTAATTAAGACAAAATTAGAAGATACCAAAAAAGAAAAAAGATATGCAATTTTAAAAAAAACTTGTCCATAATTAGAATTAAACAAAGAATGACCAAAACTTGAACCGTTCTTTGAAAAAGAAAGTGATTAGATAAAGGCATAAAGCGACAAAAATTGCTAAATTTACATAGAACTTTAGATAATACCATATTTTTGTTTCTTTCTAATTATTAATGTTGTTGTTTACACGTAAGAAAGGTCTCTACTTAACACAAGTTTGACAAGACTAGTCTAGTAGATAAAAAGAGTATAATGATAGTGAAGACTGAAAAGTTAAGTCAAAAGAGAAATGAAAGATATTTTTAAGAATTATTAATCAAATTCAAAGCTTGAATATGGAAACAAATGCAAAAATTGATATCCAGAAACATACCCAAAGAGATCTTGACTTCTACCCAGAGGAGAATGAAAATAAAAATAAAATGCCACTGAATCCTGAAAGAAATGAACCTGCAAATTCCCAGGAAAAGCACAGGAAAAATGAAACACAAACTTATTATGTTGGACCTCGTCGCCGAGGCCCAACATTCGGACCACACAAGCACACATAAGCATAAAAAACCCATAACTCACCATAAAAGGGGAAGCTTGTTTTTGAAAATATGTTCCTTACGCTCTCACAGTTCCAACGCCACTGAAAACGCTCGATTTGGATTAGAAATGAAGAAGTTATGGCAAAAAAATGCTATTTCAAAGAAAACAGAAAAACTAATAAATTAGATGTAGAAAGTTAGAAAAATCTCTTAGAAATCCATCGCTTCGAAAATGGGGTCAATCGGAGGGCTGTG
>JAOSBO010000008.1:37233633-37251351 GCA_027563915.1 Erythroxylum rotundifolium | reverse complement strand
CTCATTTGATTAATGATTTTCCACAAGTGTGTGTATCGATTCAATTAAGAGATATTTGTAAAGAGATCTGACTGATTGAGTGCTTTAGCACGCCACCCTCACGGGGCGCGGACTCGGATATCACCATCGATGTCCGGTTCGGGTCTTGTGGGAGTGGGTGCTACATTTGTGTTTCAAGCTTTTATTCGCGTTGTAATTCATGTATTTCGTATTTTGAGTTTTCATATTTCATCAATATTGATATTTGATTAATCTGACAATTTAATTTAATATTGATTATCACTATCCAAGAATTCAATGATCCGTAATTGTTATAAAGGATTGGCAAAAGTAGCAAATAGGTTATTAATGAATTTCTATATTTAACTTATGATAAACAAGAAAAGTAAATGGAATAGTTGCAGCTATCTCGATTATTTAATTTAGGGTTTGAACTTTTTCACAAAGCTTATTGCTATCATTTATTCGATATGAAATGCTATCACAACTAGTCAATAAATGATAAGTTTTGGTTTGGATGCTGGACTTGAACCAATTAATTTAGGAAAATTTGAGACTTATTACAACTATCTTAATATGTTTCGGACCAACTCTTGAATCGTGAAAATATTTTTTTTAGACCAATGATCAATGTTACAATTATTTGAGATCTTTCCTTTGAATCAAAGTTTGGTGATCTTGACTTTCTCATATTTAAATTCAATTGATTTAATTTGTTTTCATATTGATTTCAATTAGTTAGTTATTTAATCAAACACTATAGGGATTCGACCTAGTTCTATGACTACTACAAAAGTTTGGAGAATTGGTATTGTTTTGTGGGCTTCGACAACTTGACAAGTCATTTGGTACATTGAATTTGAATGATGATTATGATGATGAGACACCTCTTAATGATGAAGATTT
Organism: Erythroxylum rotundifolium; assembly: GCA_027563915.1. NCBI lineage: Eukaryota > Viridiplantae > Streptophyta > Magnoliopsida > Malpighiales > Erythroxylaceae > Erythroxylum > Erythroxylum rotundifolium. The sequence continues at coordinate 37,250,445 of JAOSBO010000008.1, read as the reverse complement.
TGTACCAAATAATAATTGGGGTTAGTGCCATTATAGCGGATATCTTCCCGTACTCGATTAAATGAAGTTCTAACTTTTTGTTTTTCTTCTTTTACAATTTTACTTGTATTTGATGTATATGTTAAATTCTATATATGTAACGGAATTATAAATGTTTTTGTTTTAAGTTTTACATCTACTTGGTTGTTTCCTCATTACGTACTCTTGTTGTAAATTGTAATTGTTTAAGAGCCAATGTTAATATTTTTTCTTTTTATTGGATGTTTTAACGTGATTATTATTTATTATATAATGACATTGTAATCTTTTTAATACTTTGTATTGTTCTTAATTTTATATTCGTATGATGATGGTTGTCTTTTTCATATTAATTATGATTATTATTTATATGTGAAATATTTGAAAATTATTATTATTTCATATTAATTATGGTTATTATTTATTATTATGATTTTTCGATACATAGTTGATGTAAACTTATAAGGTATTAAGTATAACCGTACAATATAATAATGAACTATTTTGCAATTTTTAAAAAATTTTAGGGACTATTTTATAAATTTAAAAATTACCCGAAACGATACCGGATGTTGAGAAGTACCGGTATAGTATCATACTAGAACCCAATCTGAATTTATCTCGAATTATATTAAGACAATTATTATTTAGTTAAATATGTATTTCAATATATTAAAGAAATTTTCTAATGAATTTCATACGGAATTTATTTTTAGAACGGAGTTTTATCTCTTTCTGTTTTCTTAAGACGGACAAAGCCCCTGTGCGTCTGTTACTATTTCCTTAATCTAGTGACTTGAAATAGCGCCTTTTAGACATCTGATAGTGGCTTGTTCGTTAACGCCGCTCCTGGTTTCAGCCGTCCGGACACCTACTTACTGCGCAACTTTTGTCCTCTGTGCTTAACTGCTGAGCAGCTCTACTGCCGTCTTTTTTCTCATTGGTCTATATGGTTTAACATCCTCCATTTATTGTTAGCTTTTGTGTAATTTAAAGGTGTAAGTTTTATGTTGGTTAGTAGTTAGTGCTGTGTAACCAATTTGTCAAGTTCACTTAACTACTAAAATGTTTGTTGGTGGAGAGACTTTAGTTGCTGAATAAGCTTATTGATTTCTAGATTTTTATAATTGCATGCTCAATTTTAAGCGTTAATGTTTACGATAGATTAAAAAGCCAAGAAATTCACTGTTGTTTAATTCGTTTCTTTTCTTGCGAAATTATTTTTTGACTAATCCACTGAGTGATTTTTGTTGGAACATCATTAATGTGATCCTCGTGGTTGGCAGTGTTTTCAATTTTTAAGAAATGGTAGGGCTTTATGTTGGAGAAAAACGTTTCATTCAGGGTGGAATTGATCAAAACATCCGTTTTGATGGTCGCAAGAGAGATGCTTACAGACACATCTTTGTTGAGATAGGAGTCATCCCTCAAGAAACTGAATTCTTGTTCTACTTGTGTGTGTGTGTGTGTGTGTGTTTTTCCCTTTTCTGTTCTTCATCTATTTTACTTTTATTTTGGTTATCTACTTGTGTGGCAGGCAAATGGCTCTGGACGGATCAGAATGGGTGCAACGGAGGTTATTGCCAGTGTGAAGGTGCTCTACATGCTCTTCTGCTTTCTAGATACTATTTAGCTACCCAGTTTACTTCCTTCAAGGTTTTGACAATTTTTATTATCATGTTCTATGTTTGATTGCAGGCTGAACTAGGGAAGCCAAGTGCGCTGCAGCCTGATAAAGGAAAGGTTGCCATATTCGTTGATTGTAGTCTAGTTGCAGAACCAATGTTTAAGGTAGTGTCATTCTTTCTGTTACTCTGTAGTTTGTCCATTCTATTAATTTTGCGCAATTAGGGATTCCAGTTTCTTGATGATTGCAATGGTCAAGATTTAATGATAAATTGCTTCACAAATTAAAGACCAAAATGTTAATGATGTGATAAAGGGGTTAGCACTCATTTTTCTCCTTAAATAATTCCTGCATATTAGACTTCCAAATATAACTCCATGTTAACAATTTATAATAGTCAGCTAGATTGGATGCAAGACTTAAATGTAGTTTTACCTTTTCTTTTATTTTGCTGCCTTATTCTTGTCACCAGATATTTATCTATTAGTGCATCTAAGGGTGATCAAGCCTAATTGAATTTTCTTAATCACTCATCATATTTTCCTCGATATTTTATCTAATTCAGGGAAGAGGGGGAGAGGAGTTGTCAACAGAACTTTCAACTGCTCTAGGGTGTTGTCTCTTGGGTGGTAAAAGTGGAGCAGATTTGTGTTGCAGGGCAACGAGGAACCCTGGATTTATTTTCCTCTTTACTTCCTTTCAGGCAATCTTTTTTTATTTCCTCAATTTATTGTCATTTTAGGTGTTTGCTAGGCCATTTAGTAAAGGCATTAAAATTGTTGCAGGGGTTGGGATTGATCTATCAACTCTAGTAGTTGTTTAAGGGAAAATTTGTTGGGATCTTTGTATCGACAACCTTGTCATCAGTTTAGATGGAAATCTATTAGATGCTCTTGGTGCTGCCATCAAGGTACACAGTGTAATTTGTTTGAACCTTAGTTTTTTTTCCCATTCAGTTAAGATTTAGGCGGGAATATGCGAACATGGAATTGCTTTTCCAACGATATGAAATAAATGCCTCATCTTCCAAGTAATTAGTACCTGGGCATGCTTGGCTCAGCTATCTGCCTGCTTGAATTCTTTTCTCACAAATGCAAGTGCACTATCATCATTTTGAAGATATTCTGGTTTTTTAGTAAAATTTTGTAGGGAATATCAATCATTAATATGCTTGCTGATTTTCCCAAAGGCTACTTTGAGCGATGTAGGCATCCCAAGAGTAAATGTTGCTAGTGGAGAAGCAGGAGATGAGCAACCTGAGATTGACATAAATGATGAAGAATTTTTACAGTTTGATACATCTGCAGTACCTGTCATAGTTACTTTGACAAAGGTGAAGACTTTGTGAGCTTTCGACAATTGCAGCATCCTTCATTCTAAAATGTTGAACATGTCTACCTTGCAGGTTGGAAAGAACTACATCGTAGATGCTACTACAGAAGAGGAGTCTTAGATAAGCTCTGCTGTATCAGTATCTGTTAATAGGAAGGGACACATTTATGGGCTGACCAAATGAGGATGTGCAGGACTCGATCGAAGCATAGTTCTTGACATGATTTTTGTGGCAAACAATATCAGAGAGCAGCTGATAAATAAATTGGATTTTGAAATATCCGCAGCCGAAGCTGATGAGGATTAGTCATGACAAAAAGAGTTGTATGGTCATTGATAGTAGTGATCTTAAATTTAAACCATTACATTACATGGCCATAGCTCACAGCTTAAATTCCTAATGGTGAATGTGCTGAGTCTTGTTATATAAATCCAAGTATTGAGTTGTCATGGAGTCCAATTAACATAGTCTGCCCTTGGTTTAACAAGATTGCAAGTTTATAATTTCCATTTGTAACTTAATTTGAGTCATATCAATTGAATTCTCCTCTCTGTTTTGCCTGTTTCTTGCCAGCTTGTCCTGCACCTTCTTTATTGATTTGTTTGTGAATGCACATGATAAGGATTTTGGATAAGAAGTGGAGACCCAACTTGTCCTGTCTCCTCAATTATTAGAAAGTATTGGTAAATTGGATTAGTTTGTTTCGTAGCTTATCTCAGTAAATTTACATTTGGAAATATCAGCTCAAAGGTACAGGCTCTGTTTGATTGATGTTGTCTAGAATGTTGAGGTTCTCCCAGGTTTATGGCTGCTAGTGAGAAGTTGAAGAAGGTTCATAGCGCCAGTCATGATGGCTGTAAGAGGATTTATTAAGAGGGCATGACTATCTCAAGTTCTCAATATCATCTGATCCCTATGATTATTACGTTTGCAAACGTTATAAAAAGTGGAGAATAACCGTGGGAGGAACTTGTCAAGAAGGTTATGGAGAATTATATCAACGAAATAATGGAGAATAACAAAGAATTTGAAGCCAAAACAGATCAAAGCTATGTTGGAAAAAGAAAAAAATGGGGTACCATTCAATCAAGAATGAAGGAGGTGAAAAGGACATTGCTACATAACTGAAGAAGGTAGCTGGGAACTCTCTATTCCTGGAACAACTCAAACAGAAGGCTTATGCTATGGGACAAAAGACTGTTGGAATATGAGGTTCTCTTCATGATGAATGAGCTATCTTGTTATATAAGTTCAAGTAGGAGTTGTAATGGAGTCCAATTAGCATAGTCTGCTTTTGGTCCAATTAGATTAGACATTTAAAATTTCCATTGCCTCTCAATTTGAGTCAAACAAGAACCATATGAACGGAACTCTCTCTCTCTCTGTCTCTGTCTCTATATATATATATATATATATATATTTGTTTTCTCTGTGCTTATTGTCCTTCTTCCTCTCTTCTAGCCTTGTTCTTCCTAGCCAAGTATTCTTCTTTTCTCTTGCAACACTCCACTATATTATATACATTATGGACGTGGGGTTAGAGGCAGAGTAAGAAGTAAAACGAATGGTTGTTGGTGTAGCTTAACATAAAAGTTGTTTCAATTGAATAAATAACTTATAAAATCTATTGAACACACTTTTTTAATGCAAACATAAACTTTTGTTATGGCCTTATAAAATATTTCTCATCATTTCAATTTAAACTCGTTAGAGTTTGTTTCTCTCTCTCTCTCTCTCTCTCTCTCTCTTTTACCTCACCTTTCTTCTCTATTACAACAATTTTTGGAGCATAGAAGTACTTTTTCTTCTTGAACTAAATCGGATTATATCTACTTTAGCTACTATTTTAGAACACCTATCTTTGACAAATTTTATCTTAATTTCATAACTAGCAAAACATGTGACAACAGTAGTTCACTAACATATTATTTTTTATATGATTAAAGTAGTGGACAAAGCAAGTTTAATCTTTATTAGTCTCCCTTATCGTTTAGATCATTCCAAGTTTCTTTTTGTGCTTGTAGAACAATTAAGCTTTTAGTGGCTTTGTAACCATATCTACAACTTGATCCTGCGAGGCACAAAACTTAACAAAAATGTCATTTTCTTTTATCAAATCGCAAACATAATGATACTTAATATGTCACTATGCAAAACTAAGTTTTTAGTTGGCTTATTATTGCAAAAAATTCTTATTGGACAATCTTGTTGACACTGTAATTTGCCAAGCATTCTCCATAACCAATCTGCTTGGTTTACACAATCTGTTACCGTAATATATTCTACTTTTGCCATTGAAAGGGCCATAACATGTTGTTTCTTAGATGATCAAGAAAATGCTGCTAAATCAAGATTAAAAACATAACAAGAGGCACTTTTCTAGTTTCTTGTGTTTCCAACCTAATCGCTATTAGTATATCCAACTAGCTCCACCTTATCACTATTTGAGTATAAGATTCCATCATCTATATACCTTTAATGTACTAAGAATTCTTATTGTAATAACTTGCCAATGAGATTGTCTTGGTGTTTCCATAAATCTACTCACAAGTTCAACTCTATAAATAACATTCGATCTTATTGTTGTTAAATACCTTAAACTTCCAGTAAGTCTTCTAAAGTGTGTCTTATCTAATTCCATCCTGAAGCTATAATCCTTCTTCAATTGGAGTCAATATCGATTTACATGCTTCCTTAATTTCTTTAAAATATCTTGAGAATATCTTTTGAGAAATAAATATCCCTTGATCTATTTGTTTTACCTTAATACCCAGGAAGTAAGACATCAAACCCAAATTTTTCATCTCGAATCGAGAAATCATTGCCTATATGAAATTTACTAGTAACTTTAGACCTTTCCAGTGAAGATAAGATCATCCACGCATAAGCAAACAATTATAATATCTCCATCTTTGTTAGCTTTCACACATCATGATATCTCCAACCTTATTGGTTTTCACATATAAGGCATGCTCATAAGAATGTTGTTCAAAATTGTTAGCCAAATAATATGAATCAATATGAGTATAACATGCTTGTGGTGTTTTCTTCAATCCATAATGTGCCTTATTCAATATATAAACTTTATCTTCATGACCTCATTTCACATAACCTGGCAGTTGTTCAATGTTAACTTCATCTTCAAGAAATCCATTTAAGAGAGCTGACTTGACATCCATTTGAAAAATTTTCAAACTTCTTTAAGCAACTATAGAAAAGCCATCTGTATAGTATCCAATCTAGCAACTTGAGCAAATACTTAAAAGTAATCAATCCTAAGTTTCTGCTTGTATCCTTTTGCAATCAACTTTGTTGTATACCTTTCAACATCTTTATTAATTTTGTAATTTCGTTTATATACCTATTTGACTCTAATCGGCTTCTTTCCTCTTGAAAGTTATATTAGCTCATAGGTTTTATTCTTTTCAATTATATGAATTTATTCATCCATAGCCCAAATCTATCTATTATCTTTTATTACTTCTTTAAATGTTATCGAAGCTCCATTTATAAAGAAAGCGTAATAAGCAATTTCATCTTCATCAATATTATCTAGATTTATATCCTTTACACATAGATAATCCTTCAAGTGAACTGGTATTTGGTGGATATCTTCACACTTCAATAGAATCTACGAGAGAAGAAATATGATTACTGAAGTCTCTAGGTTCTTGATTTTTCGATATTTTATAGTCTTGGCTATGATATCATAGGCATTGGTGATAAAGTTTGCTGCTTCTCCCATATTCCTTCTTCTTGAAATGTAAAATCTTTACTAATAATTAATTTTTTAGTAATTGGAATATATAACTTGTAGCTTTTTATTACTTGACTATATCCCACAAAGATGCACTTTTTTCTTTACTTTCCAATTTCTTTCTTAACTTATCAAGTATATAAGCCTAAGTAATACACCTAAATACCTTCAAGTGGCTTAGATCTAGTTTTTATCTACCCTAAGTTTTTTCAGGAGTTTTATCACAAACTCTTTTAACTGGACACCTATTGAAGATATGAACATTATAAGCTACTGCCTTCGTCTAGAAACTCTTTTGTAATTTCATGCAAAACAACATGCTCCTAACCATATTCATGGTTGTGTTCTTTCTCTTCACAATTTTATTCTATGAAGGTGTATATCATGTAGTTAACCGATGCTTGATCTCATTCTTTCTCATAAAATCATCACACATAATATAATTAGTCTTATGATCTATTCTTAGAATTTTTACATATAGTTATCTTGTTTCTAAACGTATGCTATAAAATTCTTCATTGTGTCGATGTTTCAAATTTCTGCTTTAAGAAATAAACCAAAGTTTTCCTACTAAAATCATCATTGAAAGTAATAAAATATCTATCACCTCCCAAAAAAGGAACTTCCAAATAACATAAATATAAGTATACAAATTCTAGTAGATTTGTAGCTCTTTGTGAATACCCTTTTAGGAAATGGATCCCAATGTTCCTTTCCCATTAAGCCAGCTTCATATAACTAATCAAAAACCTAAACATTTAATAAACTTAAAACTTTTATCTAGTAGGAACTTGATGCTTTTAAAATTGAAGTGTCTAAGATGCATATGCCAAAGCCAATTATCATCCAAAATTGTTGTGTTGCAGCATAACCCATAATCACAATTAATATTGATTGGAAATGGCTAATTTCTAGACATATTCATTTATGCTATCAAACCTTTCTTCTTATTACCGACATTACATCCTTGATTTTTAACTGCAATTTTTAACCTTTCTCTACTAGTTATCCCTCACCTAGAAGATTCTGACAAATTCTTAGAGCATAGATCACATCACAAATATAACTTAATGATCCATCCCTTAAATGAATACCAATCTTTTCCTTTTCCTAATACTGCAATTAAGGAATTATCTCCAAGTTTATTGTTGCTCGAAACTTCTCAGATAAATTGAAAAAAATTCCTTTTTTCCATTTAAATGATTAATGCAACCTGTATCTAATAACCACTCGATGTCTTAGCTATTTACAGCAGCGTGACTGGTCATTAACAAAGTCTCTACATTATTTTCTTTCTTTGTTACCTTAACATGATTCACTCTTTTATTTGAAGCTTTGACACGACATTATTTGCTATAGTGATCATCCCTTTTATAGTTATAACACTGGACATGTGACTTGCACTTAGATTAATAATAACCAAAATTGTTATACTTGAAATATTAAACACTAGATTTTCCTTTCCTAAGACACCTCTTTTAGCTCCTCGACCCATTCTAAAATTCTTTCCTCCTCTGTGCTTAAAATTCTAACTCTTCTCTTTATTGCTATTGTGCTTGGAGCTTTTAACTTTGATTAAACTTTTAATACCTAATTAACCAATTTAGTCGAGCCACCAAATTCTTATACAAATCTCTCGTGTTTCTAGAGATGCTTGAAGATCATTCAGTTTTTTCCTATTAAGATCTCTATATTCTTTAATGACACTTACCGCACAATCAAATTTACTGTTAACGATTGCAATTTTTTTTTATAACCTCCTTTTCCTTAATCTTGTCTCTATTACTTTTAATCCTATTCATGATTTTTTTTATTCGTGAGGAATAATTACAAAAACTCTCATCTTGGTGTTGCTCAATAAGCTTAAAATATCACTTTAATCCTTATACTCTTGTTCATTTAATAATTGTAGTAAGTAAATTCTAAGTGTCTTTTGCTGTTTTGACATGGAATATTTTCTCCAAAATTGAAAGTTCTACTGATTGACATATTAAAAATAGGTCCTTTTATTTAAATTCCAATCATGTTTTGACAATTCTTTCGCTATTCTATCAAGATCTTTTATTTAGATATCTCCAAGATTGTCATTTGCAATATAAGCTCCATTGAGTGCTTCCATATAGCAAAACTATTTTTTCATCAAACTTGAAGATTACCATTTGAACTTGTTGAATTTGTTATGTCTGCAACAATTGCAATAGTTGGGTTAGGAATGCCTGACTTTGTTGAGATGTTTATTTGATAAGAAAAAGGGAACAACTAACACCTGGAGAAAGTTCGGCTCTTTATTGAATAACAATCAACAATCGAAATCCCAAGAAGACAACTTACAAAGCTCCATTTGTGAGCTTAAGACATCTTGTATCATTTTATGGCTAACAATTATTGTAATAGTGAATAACATTCCTTTAATAATTTCAACTTTCTTTGTAAAAACTGGTTTAAAATATGCACTAGGATTCAAAAACGCCCTAGCTTTAAACAATGGAGAAAAAAGTTGTCTTTTTCATCTCTCATTGATGACTGGAAGATACGGTGTATACAAAGAAGGTCTATGTTTTATATTAACCTTGATTGCTTCCTTCGCCCTTTCCATGGCATCAAAAAGATAACTCATTGTTGGCTTTTCTTCACTATCAGCCAAGTGAATCATCCTCACCAAAGGCTCACAAAACTCAGATAAAAAATTAGCATTGAAACCAAAATTCTCTATCTTCTAGTATAATGGTAGAAACCTTCAATCCAACATTAGACATAGGAGGCTGAGATACAACTCACTTATTACTTATAAACATTTGTCTTAACTCTTTCTTCATCGAAACAAAAGACTGAAGTGATACAAAATATGCTGGAAATTTTGTCACACCAGGACGACATAAATTCCTACCATTGGTAAATTACTTTCTCATTAAATTCAATACCCATGCACAGTTATATATGAACTTGGTCACCTTTTTAGCTTTCTGCATAATCTCATCAATAATAGGAAAATACTGAGGATCTACTATATTCTCCAGTATGAAGTCAAAGTAATATGAAGCACAAGGAGTCCAAAAAAAAAAAGAATTATACCTATTCTGTATCCTTTTTCTTACCTCTTTTTAAGCGGAATCATTGTTAGTAATGAATTGAACAATGTTTTCTAGCCCTACTTCATTCAAAACTTCATCAAATGTCTCAAATAAAGTATCATTATTTCTAATAAGACCAAATGCATCAATAGACTTCAAAAACATTGATTCGTTTATAGAATAAATCAAAAATTAATAATAAGCTCTTGTCTCCTATTTATCCAACCATCATATATGATTGGACACCCAAAAGTAGCCTAATTCACTCTTATTTCTACTAAATAACTTTAAATTTCAAAAACTGAGCAACTAAAAAGTTTACCTTTTAAATCATCAATCGAAAGAGCTTCGTATCCCAAACCGTATGAGGCTATTGTATCTACCATAAGTTGATAATAATAGGACTAAGAAGCATTAAATGATGAACCTGTATCATACCACCATCTAGCTACTGCTATATCGACATTGTGAGCTACATCTTTGAATTGCATTACACTACGAATTGAAGGTTGGGCTCTAGGAGTTGTTCGTAGTGTAAAAACACTAGTCTTCTTCTTTTTCTCACATCAAGTCTAGGTGTAGCGTTCACTTCTTTCTGGGCCTAGGATGGAACAGTACCATTACCACTACCATTACCACCTTCAACATTTCCACAATCACCATAAAAAACAACAAATGAACTTCCACTACCAATTTCAAATTTCAACCTTTCCCTTCTATCTTTCATATGTTGGTATTTTTCAAGTAATGTTTTCATTTGCTACTTCATATCATGACTTACTTTTTTACAGGGTTCCACTTCATTTTTAACCCTAGCTAAATGCTTCTTTAATCGGGTGATTTCTCCATCTTTCAAACTCTTGTTATAAAATAAGCAAATAGTATGGTTTCTCATACTAGGAACCAATGCAGTATAAGCCCAAATTGGATCGTTTTATCTTCCTGAGGTAGTTTAATCAGGAGTATTTGAACTTCTTTCCATTTATCTGTGAAAATAAATGAATGCATATATCAAATATCACAAAAAACATATAATTTCATTACACAATACACACATCCATCTTATATAATATAACTCATTTTGTATGATTACATCATACACAATTCAATTTCATTGAACACATTTCACCATAAGTCAAAAACTAACAATTCAATTATTCATTATACATAATTACATAAAACATACATAAAGAATTTCCATTTCTAACAATTACAAAACATATATAAACAATTATATTTTGAACAATTCCATTACTAACAATTTCGAACAATTTCGATTCAAAGTTTCAAACATAACAAAACATGCATAAATAATTTCCATTTCAAACAATCACTATCACAAAACATACATAAACAATTTTCATTTCCAACAATTTTAAACAATTTCAATCCAAATATCACAAAATATACATAAACAATTTTCATTTTCAACAATTTCTATTTCTAATAATCACAAAACATACATAAAATAATTTTCATTTCCCACATTCACAAATCATAGATAAATAACTTCCATTTCCAATAATCACAAAACATGCATAACAATTCCATTTCCACTATTAACAAAATATACATAAACAATTTCCATTTCCAATAATCACAAAACATACATAAAATAATTTCTATTTCCAACAATCATAAAACACACATAAACAATTGCCATTTCCAATAATTTTCAACAGTTTCCATTTCCAATAATCACAAAATATACATAAAACAATTTCCATTTCCAACAATCATAAAACATACATAAACAATTTCCATTTCCAATAATCATAAAACATACATAAACAATTTTCTTTTCCAATAATCATCAAACACACATAAAACTATTTCCATTTCCACCAATCACAAAACATACATAAACAATTTCCATTTTCAACAATCACAAAACATATATAAACAATTTTGATTTCCAATAATCACAAAACATACATAAAACAATTTCCATTTCCAATAATCACAAAACATATATAAACAATATCTATTTCCACAAATTTCAAAAATTTCCATTTCTAATAATCACAAAACATACATAAAACAATTTCCATTTTCAGTAATCACAAAACATACATAAACGATTTAACCATTTCTAACAATTTCCACCAATTTCCATTTCCAACAATCACAAAACATACATAAAAAATTTCTATTTCCAATAATTACAAAACATACGTAAACAATTTTCATTTCCAACAATCACAAAACATACATAAACAATTTTCATTTCCAACAATTTTCAACAATTTTAATTCAGCCATTACAAAACATACATAAACAATTTCTATTTCCAACAATTTCGAAATTTACAGTCAATAGTCAATCCTTTTAATAAACTTGTAACAATTATATAGTTAATACAATAATTATGTAATTTAAAATATTTGACAAGCCAATAATTGAAAGTCAAGCCATATATTTAATCTGTCTAATCTTGGTAAACTCACACATCTTTGCGTTCCTACCAATAACTCTAAAGTATAAGAAAGAGTTATTAAAAAAATTGTTTAATCATAATTAAAATGTGTTATTCAATGCATACAATGCTTATTTTTTCGTAAACTTATAATTTTATTAGGCAACAAACAAAGCCGATGCTAATCATATTTTACTAAAATTTGTTTAAATTATGACTTTTTTACTAAGTTTAAGTCTAATACTTTAAATGGTTTAAACTTCACAATTTAATTGTAAAAGTAATTATATTAAATATTTCTATTTTTAATCTCGTATAAATAAAAATGTAATTGTCTTATAAACATAAGATAAGATATAAATTTAAATATGCCACATTATTTAACATGCCAATTTTTTAAAAAATTATGTCAACTCTAAAGTCCAAATTAGTAACCTTATGTTTGTCCCATAGTAGCATATTGTATGACAAAATATTGTCAAAAATAACTTAGTGCACTAGCGACTAAATTAAATAATTGTTTCTTTTCCAATTTCCATTAATGAAAGCAAACAACTTTAATGAATCAATTTCCATTTCCCAGTTCCACTCCACACAAGAAGCAATGAAAATATGCAACAAGAAATTAATAAATTTCATTCCCAATTCACAAAATACACCAACAATTCCATTCATAATTCACAAGATACACCAAAAATTCCATTAAGAATTCACAAAAAAATACATAAAGTCATAAACCCACACCTAATTATTTCAGAATTCAATAACAATTTCAACGGGTCACGTTGGGTCAAAAATAGATTTGGATCTATTTCAAATCTAGGATGGAGGAGGAGACCAGAGACTCTAAGAATGGCAGGTGGGCTGGTGGGGCATCGATGGTGCTCTGATGGCGTTGGTGGTGGTGGCAGGCTGGAGGTGTGGTGGTCGAGAGAGAGATTGAGATGTGTGAGTTTGTGAGAGGGAAACATAAAAGTAGGAGAAAGAGAGAGCAGAGGGAGGGACTAGGGAGCGTCACCGGTGATGGGCATCGATAGTAGGGCTGTGAAAATGACGGAGAAGAGAGAGTGTTGCTGGAGTTTGAATGAGAGAGAGTGAGTGAGATGTGAGACAAAATAATTATGGGAGAGAAAGAAAGAAGAGTGTCGTCGCGTGTGGGTGGTGTTAAATTTTTTTTTTTGGCAACTTAGTCCTCTGATTTTGTAAAACTTAGAGTACCAACCAGTATTTTGAATACCTGTAGTATTGGCCGGTATCGAGCAAAAAAATCAGTACCAACCAGTATTTTGAATATTGGGAATACCAATCGATACCAAGTGAAAAACGTCGATACTGACCAGTATTTACTCTCGAAACAGATCCCTTGCCTCATTCTGGTTTTCATCAGGTATGTTACATACTGGCCGGTATGAAACGAATTTCAATATATTGGATAAATTTAATAAAAATAAATATTTTAAAGTTATTATTTTTTAACAGTTGTATTTTAAATAACTTAACTTCTACAGATATACTCGCATGATTTTCCATCTCTCCTTTGTTAACTCCTCTTTCTCTCTCTTATTTAAAACCATTTTTAATGTTTGAGTCCACTCAATTATGGTATGAGAGAAATAAAAAGAGCCTTTAAACATTCTCCTTCTCCTCTTCCTAACCTCCTCTTTAGTATTCTCTCTTAAATTAGGGAAGTTCTGTAATTAACTCAAACAACCTTAACGTTAATGCCCAATTACTCTAAAACTGGAACCTTTGACTCCTCACTTTCCCCTCCCTTACCCCCTTTTTTTTGAAAATTTTCTATCTTGTAGGTAAAAGGAAAGTAATGGAAAATCCTTACAGCGCTTGCTCTTTAAACTCTTAAGCTTAGCTTCCAACAACCTACTATAATGATCCAAATTACATAGATGATTTCAAGTACCTTCTCAACATGAGAAAAAACAAATACTACCACAAGCTACTTACAATTTAATAACATCTTAAAGCTGAGTAGCCCACTACTCTGCATTCCATCATAATCTCTTCCAATAGTGATTCAAATCCCAAGCAGATCAGTTATTAGATCAAAGGACTAATCAAAGAAAGGATGGAAGTGGGTAAAGTCGGGTTTGGGCCAGAGGTTGAATGCGGGACTTGGATACATGCTCAAACATGGCCCAATCAGGCCTCAGGTAGCCTTTGGCCTGATCAGGCCATGGTTGAGCATGTATCTAAGTCCCGAGCTCAAAACTCTAGCCCGAGCCTGACTCGATGACCATATGGGTTAGGCCCAATGCCCTAGCTCGATTGAGCTTATTAAGCCTAAAGCTTGATTGGGCTCGAGCTGGCAGACTTTTTTATTTTTTAAATTTTAGTAGAAATTTATTTAATTTAAAATATATTATAAGAAATTCAATTAACTAAAGTTATGAATTTCAATTGATTAATAAAAATTAAAATTTTATAATGAATAAATGTATAAAACGTACATATATTGATAAAATGAATAAAATAAAATCAAATTCATTAATAAAGGAGGATAGGATTATAAGAAATGAAAGAAAATGATTATAAATTAAAGTGATCAATTCAATTAATTGAAGTTACCAATTTCAATTGATTAATAAATTTTGAGATTTTATAATACATGAATATGTAAGACGTACATATATTGAAAAAATGAATTAAGTTGAAACCAAATTCATTTACGAAGGAGGATAGGATTATAAGAAATGAAAGAAAAATTACAATTAAAGTTATCAATTTAATTAATTGAAATTAAAAATTTTAATTGATTAATAAAAATTGAGATTTTATAATGAATAAATATATAAAACATACATATATTGATAAAATGAATAAGATCAAACCAAGTCCATTAATGAAGAAGGATAAGATTACGAAAAAGGAAAGAAGAAATTATAATTAAAGTAATCAATTCAATTAATTGATGATAAGAACAAAATTAATTAATTGGTGACATAATTTACAAAAATGATAATCTAAAATTTTAAAATGATATAATTTACAAAAATTCAAGATAAAATCATGAATTAATGTTATGGACTGGGAGTATATGATTGTGAAAGACTGAGAGTGGAGAGTGGAGAGTGGAGGCTCGAGATAGTAGCTAATCGTTGTCGTCAAGATCGTCAATAGTTTGCATCTCTTCTTTTGTATGTGGAAACATTATATTTAGTACTGTAATATTAAAATTAAAGAAATATTAAGCACATAAATAATTAAATATATCTTCATCATCTAATATTTTATCAAAATAATATCTACTTGATTGATGAGTATGAGTATGTGTATGACTAGTCACCTCTAAATTAGTAACTGTGGTTATGTTAATATACAAATTAAAAAACAATATAAGGTAATATAATATAAAAATTATAAAGTTGATATATCAAAAAGAAAAGAGTTTACCCTCAATATCTTCATCATTTAACTAACTTTAGGCACACATATGGGCTTTCATAAAAATAGGATGAAGTCGAGCATGATGAGGACAAATAACCCTACCACTACTGCTAAAAGAAAACTTTAAAGCAATAGTAGATGATGAAATTGCTAATAGGTCTCGTGCCATTACTTACATGATTTAAAAAAATTATTTTGCAGCTCTTCCACCCTAAAAATTGATAGAACTATATACTTCCAACTTCAGTCATACAATCTTCTTTCAAATATTTATTTAACTCTGTCATTTTATACGAAAGCCCTTTTTTCTTCAATGAATTTTGTGAGTCAAAGTAACAAGCTACTATTAGAAAATTAGCATGAACCTGAAACTGAAGATGAAATTGAACAGCCTAAACCAGTGTTTTGAAAACCGGACTGAATCGGCCAGTTGGACTAAAGAACAGTGACCCGGAGCATGAAATGGTCTGGTTTAGCCCTTATTTTTTGTGAGTGTTCAGCTTGTTCATTTTGCGGTTAGACCGGTAAAAACCTTTGAACAGTTGTAAGAAAGGATCGTTTGGTCCATTTAAAATGCCTTTATTTTCGAAAGTAAAAAGTTAAAAATCAAAACTCAGAAGGAATTAAGAATAGAAACAAGACGCATGCCACACTCTCTCAAGTCTCAAGTCTCATCTTAACTACCACCACTATTCACTCTTCATCGGTCACTATCCTTAGCAATTCAGGTCTCTCTTTATCTCTCTTGCTCACATCTTTCTCTTTGTCTCTCTTAATATGTTGGGCCCCGAATTTTTTTTTTATTCGAATTAATTATTTATTGACTTATGGATTTATTCGTTATTTTTTTATTTTGCCTTAATTGATTTAATTATATGTTTAGATAGATATTTTTATGTTGGGCTTGAAAATTTGAAGTTAGAGAATTAAATGAAGGCTTGGACTTAATATTGGAAAGTATGGGTTTTAGAATTTAAGTGGTTAAGTGTAGTGGGCTTGAAAGGAGGAGGAGAGCCCAAAAGCCTTGTAAGTTATAAGGAGTATCAAAATTATGTAGTTTTGGAGGAGGATTTTAAGTGAAAGCTAAAGAGTTAAATTGTTAGAGAAGAGGAGAAGCAAGTGTCGTAAGTCACCAAGGAAAGAAGAGAAGCAAGAAGAGCTTTCAGCCAAGAGAGCAAGGGAGAGCCA
>JAOSBO010000008.1:37218070-37233533 GCA_027563915.1 Erythroxylum rotundifolium | reverse complement strand
CTTTATTAAATACCATATTAATTTACCCCATTTATCTAATCATGCTTGATTTATCATAAAAAAAAATTCTGGGGGTAACAAAGGAAGCCAAGTGCACTGCATCCTGATAAGGGAAAGGTTGCCATATTCGTTGATTGTAGTCTAGTTGCAGAACTAATGTTTGACGTAGTGTCATTCTTTCGGTTACTCTGTAGTCTGTCTATTCTGTTAATTTTGAACAATGAGGGCTTCCAGTTTCTTGATAATTGTAATGGTCAAGATTTAATGATAAATTGATTTAAAAATTAAAGACCAAAATGTTAATGACATGATAAAGGGTTTAGCACTCATTTTTCTCCTTAAATAATTCATGCATATTAGATTTCCAAATATAACTCGATGTTAACAGTTTATAATAGTCAGCTAGATTGGATGCAAGACTTAGATGTTGTTTTAACTTTTCTTTTATTTTGCTGCCTTATTCTTGTCACTAGATATTTATCTATTAGTGCATCTGAGGATGATCAAGCCTAATTGAATTTTCTTAATCACTTACTGTATTTTCCTCGAAATTTTATCTGATTTAGGGAAGAGGGAGAGAGGAGTTGTCAACAGAACTTTCAACTGCTATAGAGTGTTGTCTCATGAGTGGTAAAAGTGGAGCAGGTATTGTTATAGAGCAACTAGGAACCTTGGATTTATTTTCCTCTTTACTTCCTTTTAGACAATCTTTTTTTATGTACTCAATTTATTATCATTTTAGGTGTTTGCTAGGCTAATTAGTAAAGGCATTAAAATTGTTGTAGGGGATGGGATTGATCTATCATCTCTAGTAGTTGTTTAAGGGAAAATTTGTTGGGATCTTTATATCGACAGCCTTGTCATCAGTTCAAATGGAAATCTATTAGATGCTATTGGTGCTACCATCAAGGTCACATTGTAATTTGTTTGAACCTTAGTTTTTTTCCCCCATTAAGATAAGATTTAGGCAGGAATATGCAAACATACGATTGCTTTTCCAATGATATGAAATAAATGCCTCATCTTCTTAATGTTAACGAAAATATTCAAGAAGATTTGAGAGAGAAGAAAATGTTATAGAAGACAGAAGAAGATTTGAGAAAGGAGAGAAAAGATCAATGTTACAGATACCACACGCACAACACATATGGCATTAAGGGCACAACTCACTTTTCAAAAATAGTTAGTTGTACTAGTACAATTTGTTATAACTGAACAAATCCTGACCCTTTATTTCGGTCTGTCCTTTCCATTAGTTGTATGGCCATGATTATTCCCAAAAGTGTATAAATATGTACATGATGAATAATAATAAAGACGACTAATACCTTTCTTTGACATAGTATCAGAGTTTTTATAACCAAACGGTCTTGAGTTCAAATCCTACCACTCACCTATTTATCATCAAATTAATTTGGGACAAGGTAGAGTGGGCCTGTGTAAGTTTCAACCCAAAAGGTTTTCACTTGAGGAGATGTGTTAGCGAACATATAAAACCAATTAAGTTGGCCTCACATAAAAGTTTAAGTTATTGTGGTGAAATGGTTGCTTAACACCAAGTAATTAGTACCTGGGCATGCCTAGCTCAGCTATCTGCATACTTGATTTCCTTTCTCACAAATGCAAGTGCACAATCATCATTTTCAAGATATTCTAGTTTTTCACTAAAATTTTATAGGGAGTATCAATCACTAATATGCTTGTTGATGTTCCCAAAGGCTACTTTGAGCAATGTAGGCATCCCAAGAGTAAATGTTTCTAGTGGGGCAGCAAGAGATGAGCAACCTGAGATTAACGTAAATGATGAAGAATTTCTACAGTTCGCTACATCTGCAGTACCTGTCATAGTTACTTTGACAAAGGTAATGACGTTGTGAGCTCTGGACAATTGCAACATTCTTCATTGTAAAATGTTGAACATGTTCAACTTGCAGGTTGTAAAGAAGTACATCGTAGATGCTACTACAGAAGAGGAGTCCCAAATGAGCTCTACTATATCAGTATCTATTAATAAGAAGGGACACATTTATGGGCTAACCAAACAAGGAGGTGCAGGACTCGATCCAAACATAGTTCTTGACATGATTTCTGTGGAAAAACATATCAGTGAGCAGCTAATAAACAAATTGGATTCTGAAATATCCACAGCCAAAGCTGATGAGGATTAGTCATGACAAAAAGAGCTGTATGGCCATTGATAGTAGTGATCTTAAATGTAAACCATTACATTACATGGTCATAGCTTAGAGCTTAAATTCCTAATGGTGAATGTATAGAGTCTTGTTATATAAATCCAGGTATTGAGTTGTCATGGAGTCTAATTAACATAGTTTGCCTTTGTTCCAAGTAGATTACACGTTTATAATCTCCATTTGTAACTTAAATTGAGTCATATCAATTGAACTCTCCTCTCTGTTGTGTCCGTTTCTTGCCAGCTTGTCCTACACCTTCTTTATTGATTTGTTTGCGCATGCACATGATAAAGATTTTGGACAAGAATTGGAGACCCAACTTTTCCTATCTCCTCAATTATCAGAAAGTATTGGTAAATTAGATTAGTTGTTTCGCACCTTATCTCAGTAAATTTACATTTGGAAATATCAGCTCAAAGGTACAGGCTCTGTTTGATTGATGTTGTCCAGAATGTTGAGGTTCTCCCATGTTTATGGCTACTGATGAGAAGTTGAAGAAGGTTCATAGCGCCAGTCATGATAGATGTCAGAGGATTTATTAAGAGGGTATGACTATCCTAATTTCTCAATATCATCTAATCCCTATGATTATTACATTTGAAAACGGTATAAAAAGGGGAGAATAACCTTGGGAAGAACTTGTCAAGAAGCTTATAAAGAATTATATCAATGAAATTGTGGAGAATAACAAAGAATTTGAAGCTAGAACAGATCAAAGCTATGTTGGGGGGAAAAAAAGGTACTATTCAATCAAGAATGAAGGAGGTGAAAAAGGACATCTGCTACATAACTGAAGAAGGCAGCTTAGAACTCTCTATTCTTGGAACAACTTAAACAGAAAGCCTATGCTATGGGACACAAGACTCTTGCAATATGAGGTTCTCTTCATGATGAATGAGCAATCTTGTTACATAAGTCCAAGTAGGAGTTGTAATGGAGTCCAATTAGCATAGTCTGCTCTTCGTCCAGTTGGATTAGACGTTTATAATTTCCATTGCATCTTAATTTGAGTCAGACAAGAATCATATAAGCGGAACTCTCTCTCTCTCTCTCTCTCTCTCTCTCTCTCTCTCTCTCTCTCTCTCTCTCTCTCTCTCTCTCTATTTCTATTTATTTGTTTTCTCTGTGCTTATTGTCCTTCTTCCTCTCTTTTAGCCTTGTTCTTCCCAGCCAAGGATTCTTCTTTTCTCTTGTAACACTCCACTATATTATATAAATTATGGACATCACGTGGGGGTAGAGGCAGAGTAAGAAGTAAAATGAATGGTTGCTGGTGTAGCTTAACATAAAAGTTGTTTCGATTGAATAAATAACTTAGAAAATCTATTGAACACACTTTTTTAATGTAAACATAAACTTTTGTTATAGCCTTATGAAATATCTCTCATCACTTCAATTCAAGCTCAATAGAGTTTGTTTCTCTCTCTTCTTTTTTTTACATCACCTTTCTTCTCTGTTACAACAATTTTTCGAACATAGAAGTCCTTTTTCTTCCTGCAAACCGGATTATATCAACTTTAGCTACTATTTTACAACACATATCTTTGACAAATTTTATCTTAATTTGATAACTAGCGAAATATGTGACAATAGTTGTTCACTAACATGTTATTTTTTATATGATTTAAAGTATTGGACAAAGAAAGTTTAATCTTCATTAGTCTCCCTTAAGCTCATTTAGATCATCCCAAGCTTCTTTTTGTAGTTGTATAACAATTAAGCTTTCAGTGGCTTTGTAAACATATCTACAACTTGATCCCGTGAGGCACAAAACTTAACGAAAATGTCATTTTTTTAAGCAAATCACAAACATAATGATACTTAATATCAATATGCTTGTTGTCACTATGGAAAACTAAGTTTCTAGTTATTATCACAAAAATATCTTGTTGACATTGTAATTTGTCAAGTATTCTCCATAACCAATTTGTTTGGGTTACAAAATCTGTTGCTGCAATTTATTCTACTTTTGCCACTGAAAGGGTCATAATATGTTGTTTCTTAGATGATCAAGAAAATGCTCTTAAATCAAGATTAAAAACAAAATAAGAGGCACTTTTCTGGTTTTTTTTTGTCTCCAACCTAATCGCTATCAGTATATCCAACTAGCTCGACCTTATTTCTATTTGAGTAGGAGATTCCATCATCTATATACCTTTGATGTACTAAGAATTCTTATTGCAACTTGCCAATGAGATTGTCTTGGTGCTTCCATGAATCTATTCACAATTACAACTCTATAACATTTGGTTTTGTTGTTGTTGAATACCTTAACCTTCTAATAAGTCTTCTAAAGTATGTCCTGTCTACTTACATGTTTGTAAAGCTTCAATCTTTCTTCAATTGGAATCAATATTGATTTACATGCTTCCATAATTTCTTTAAAATATCTTGACAATGTCTTTTGAGAAATAAATATCCCTTGATCTATTTTTCTTGCTTTAATACCCAGGAAATAAGACATCAAACCCAAAATTTTCATCTCAAACCGAGAAATTATTGCCTCTATGAAATTTGCTAGTAACTTTAGACTTTTCCAATGAAGATAAAATCATCCACGCATAATAAAAAAAATCATGATATCTCCATCTTTTTTGGTTTTCACATATCATGATATCTCTAGCATAATTGATTTTCATATATAAGGCATGCACATAAAAGTGCCTTTGAAAATTATTAGCCAAAAAATATGAATCAATACAAGTATACCATGCTCGTGGTGCTTTCTTCAATCCATACTGTGCCTTATTCAATATATAAAGTTCATCTTCATCCCTTCATTTCACATAACCTGGCAATTGTCCAATGTAAACTTCCTCCATAAGAAATTCATTTAAGAGAGTTGACTTGACACCTATTTGAAAATTTTTCAAACTTCTTTAAATAGCTATAGAAAAAGTCATCTGTATAGTATCCAATCTGGTAACTTGAGCAAATACTTTAAAGTAATCAATCATAAGTTTCTGCTTGTCTCCTTTTGCAATCAACGTTACTGTATACCTTTCAACATCTTTATTAATTTTGTACTTTGGTTTGTATACCTATTTGATTCCAATCAACTTCTTTCCTCTTGGAAGTTATGTTAGCTCCTAGGTTTTATTTTTTTCAATGATTTGAATTTCTTCATCCGTAGCTCAAATCTATCTATTATCTTTTGTTACTTCTTTAAATGTTATTGTATCTCCATTTATAAAGAAAGCATAATAAGCAACTTCATCTTCATCAATATTATCTGGATTTATATCCTTTCCACGTAGATAATCCTTCAAGTGATCTGGTATTTGGGGCTCTTGATTTGGATATCTTCACACTTCAGTAGAATCTACAAGAAAAGGAATATGATTATTTGAAGTCTTTAGATTTTATATTTTTTGGTATTTTATAATCTTGGCTAGATACCATGTGCACTGGTGATAAAGTTTGTTGCTTGTCCCATATTCCATCTTCTTGAAATGTAACATCTCTACTAATAATTAATTTTTTAGTAACTAGATTATATAACATGTAGCCTTTTATTACTTGATTATATCCCACAAAGATGCACTTTTTTCTTTACCATCCAATTTCTTTCTTAACTTATCAAGTACATAAGCCTAAGCAATACACCTAAATACCTTCAAGTGGCTCAGATCTGGTTTTTATAAACTCTCAGCTTTTTCAGGAGTTTTATCACAAACTCTTTTAACTGGACACCTATTAAAGATGTGAACATCATTAGCTACTGCCTCCATCTAGAAACTCTTCTGCAATTTCTTGCGTCTTGCAAAACAACATGCTCCTAACCATATCCATGATAGTTGTGTTCTTTCTCTCCACAATTTTAGTATATTGAGGTGTATATCATGTAGTTAGTTAATGCTTGATCTCATTCTTTCTTATAAAGTCATCACACACAATATATTTAGTCTTAAGATCTATTCTTAGAATTTTGACATACAGTTACCTTGTTTCTAAACGTATGCTACAAAATTCTTCATTGTGTCGATGTTTCGAATTTCTGCTTTAAGAAATAAACCCAATTTTCCTACTAAAAGCATCATTGAAAGTAATAAAGTATCTATCACCTCCCAAAAAAGGAACTTCCAAATAACATAAATATGAGTATACAATTTCTAACGGATTTGTAGCTCTTTGTGAATACCTTTTGGCCTTGTTTGGTTGGCATGGATTCTTACTTGGAAAGTAATCTTTTTCCTAAAATTTATATTATCACATTTGGTTCTTTTTTTTAAGTAGTTAGGAAAGCAAAAACTTTCCCAATCTTGTGAAAGTAATAGCACTTTACTTGGATTCTGAATCCCATCATCCTCGTTGGTATTTAGACTACTTTCCTTAGGAATTTAATCTAAAAAATATACTAACCAATTCAACCCTTCTCTTTCTCTCTCAACTCTACGACAACTCTTTTATAAAACGTATCTCGTCTTCAACTATTCTTATTGTTCTCCCATTAGCAAGATTTTGGATATTTTTGCTCAGAAGTTTCAATCGACAATCTTCAGGTTCATATTTTTCCTTCTTACTTAACTTTTGTGTAGTTTTTTTTTAGTATTTTTTGGTTAGGAGTACTTGACGAGGAAGAACCCAAGTAAGACGTCAGAAATGCAGGAGGGTGATGGCAAGGACGTGGTGGAAGATTCTGCTTCTGTCAGATTTTTCTTTAAGGTAGGATCTGATTTGAATATTTTGTAAATGTTAAATTAGATTTTAAACATTAGATTTTAAAAAGTAAATACTTTTATCATGTTCTATTTAGGCTCCAAATTTGGACAATAATGAAGGGAAGACTTAAAATTGCACTATTTTTATTTTTATTTTTAATGTTAAAAAAATTTTAATATTTAATTTGAATTTTAAGATTTATCTTTATACTTGGTTGAGATTTTTTAGTATTTTTCAATACTATATTTATGATATAACAATATTATATAATTAAAATATCATAAATGAAAATTTAATATTTAATAATATAACTTGTATTACAAATTAACATTATCTAATGCTTTCAAATTTTATTTAGTTTGTAGGGATATAATTATAAACACAAGTCAAAATTAAATTACATTCCTTGAAATATTGTTGCATACCAAACAACATAATAAGAATTCACCCAACTTTCCTATTATAATTCTTATAAGTATCCAAACATGTGAATATCTTTACTTTCCATAGATTTATTTTCTGAGGAATCAGACTCTAAATTCTCTCTCCTTTCCTGCCAACTAAACGTGGCCTTTAGGAAATGGATTCCGATGTTCCTTTCCTATTAAGCAAGCTTCATAAAACTAATTAAAAACCTTAACATTTAATAAACTTAAAACCCACTTTTTATCTACTAGGAACCTGATGCTTTTAAAATTGAAGTGCCCAAGATGCATATGCCAAAGACAATCATCATCCAAAATTGTTGTATTAAAGCATAACCCATAATCACAATTAATATTGATTGGAAATAGATAATTTCTAGACATATTCATTTATGCTATCAAACCTTCCATTTTGTCACTAATAATACATCTTTGATTGTTAACTATAATTTATAACCTTTCTCTACTAGTTATCCCTCACTTAGAAGATTCTGACAAATTCCTAGAGTGTAGAACACATCAAAATTATAACTCAACGATCCATCCTTTAAATGATTACCAATCTTTTCCTTTTCCTAATATTGTAATTAAGGAATTATCTCCAAGTTTATTGTTGTTCAAAACTTCTCAGATAAATTGGAAAACAATTCCTGTTTTCCACTTAAATGATTAATGCAGCATGTATCTAATAACAACTAGATGTCTAGGCTATTTATAGCAGCATAACTAGTCATCAACAAAGTCTTTGCATTATTTTCTTTTTTTATTTACTTAACATGATTCACTCCCTTATTTGAAGCTTTGACATGACATTCTCTGTTATAGTGACCATACCTTTTACAGTTATAACACTAGACATGTGACTTGCACTAAGATTAATAATAAACAAAATTGTTATACTTGAAATATTAAACATTAGATTTTCCTTTCCCAAGTCACCTCTTTTAGCTCCTCGACCCATTCTAAAATTCTTTCCTCCTTTGCACTTAAAATTCCAACTCTTCTCTTTATTGTTGTTGTGCTTGGAGCTTCTAACTTTGATTAAAATTTTAATACCTAATTAACCAATTTAGTCAAGCCACCAAATTCTTATACAAATCTCCTGTGTTTCTACAGATGCCTGAAGATCATTCAGTTTTTTCCAATTAAGAGCTCTAGATTCTTCAATGACACTTACCACACAATCAAATTTACTATCAACGATTGTAAAACTTTTTCGATAACCTCCTTTTCTGTAATCTTGTCTCTATTACTTTTAATCTCATTCATGATTTTTTCTATTCATGAGGCATAATCACAAAAAGTCTCATCTTTGTCTTGCTCCATAAGCTCAAACTGTCACTTTAATCCTTGTATTCTTGTTCGTTTAATTAGATCTGCACCTTTATACGTTGTAGTAAGTATATTCCAAGTGTCTTTTGCTGTTTTGGCATGAAAAATTTTCTCCAAAATTGAAATTTTTATGGATTGAAATATTTAAAAAAAAGGTCCTTTTATTAAAATTCCAATCATGTTTTGAGAATTCTTTCTCTATTTTATCAATATTTTTTATTTAGATATCCCCAAGATTGTCATTTTCCATGTGAGCTCCATTAAGTGCTTCCATATGGCAAAACTATTTTTTCCATCAAACTAGAAAGTTACCATTTGAACTTGTTTAATTTGTTGTGTTTGCAACAGTTGCAATAGTTTGGTTGAGACTACCTGACTTTGTTTAGATGTTTGTTTGAACCAGATGTCATTTAGAAACAACTAGCTGTTAATGCTAGATGTTGGTGTAGCTTAAGATAAAACTTGTTTTGATTGAATAAAGAACTCACAAAATCTATTAAAGTGTGTCGTTTCTACTTCCATGTTTGTAAAGCTTCAATCTTTTTGGAAATTGGAATCAATATCGATTTACATGCTTCCATAATTTCTTTAAAACATCTTGAGAACATCTTTTAAGAAATAAATATCCCTTGATCTATTTGTTTTACTTTAATACCCAGGAAGTAAGACATCAAACCCAAATTTTTCATCTTGAACTGAGAAATCATTGCCTATGTGAAATTTACTAATAACTTTAGACTTTTTCAGTGAAGATAAGATCATCCACGCATAAGTAAAAATCATGATATCTCCATCTTTGTTGGTTTTCACATATCATGATATCTCTATCCTTATCGATTTTAACATAGAAGGCATGCTCATAAGAGCGTCTTTGAAAATTATTAGCAAAAAAATATGAATCAATACAAGTATATCATGCTCATGGTACTTTCTTCAATCCATATTGTGCCTTATTCAAAATATAAACTTTATCTTCATTCCATCATTTCACATAACCTGGCAGCTGTTCAATGTAAACTTCCTCTTGAAAAAATCCATTTAAGTGAGCTGACTTGACATCTATTTGAAAATTTTTCAAACTTCTTTAAACAATTATATAAAAAGTCATTTGTATAGTATCTAATATGGCCATTTGAGCAAATACTTAAAGTAATCCATACAAAGTTTTTGCTTATATCCTTTTGCAGTCAACTTTGTTGTATACCTTTTAACATCTTTATTAATTTTGTGCTTTGGTTTATATACCTATTTGACTCCAATACTTCTTTCCTCTTGGAAGTTGTGTTAGCTCGTAGGTTTTATTCTTTTCAATTAGATGAATTTCTTCATCCATAGCTCAAACTATCTATTATCTTTTGTTACTTCTTTGAATGTTATTGGATCTCCATTTATAAAGAAAGCATAATAAGCAACTTCATCTTCATCAATATTATTTGGATTTTTATCCTTTCCATGTAGATAATCCTTCAAGTGAGTTGGTATTTGGTGCTCTTGATTTTGATATCTTCACACTTCAGTAAAATCTACAAGAGAAGGAATGTGATTACCGAAGTCTCTAGATTCTTCATTTTTTGGTATTTTATAATCTTGGCTAGATAACATACGCACTTTTGATAAAGTTTATTCTCCTCCCATATTCCATTTTCTTGAAATGTAACATCCCTACTAATAATTAATTTTTTAGTAATTGGATTATATAACTTATAGCTTTTTATTGCTTGACTATATCCTACAAAGATGCACTTTTTTCTTTACCATCCAATTTCTTTGTTAACTTATCAAGTACATAAGCC
Source organism: Erythroxylum rotundifolium (assembly GCA_027563915.1). NCBI lineage: Eukaryota > Viridiplantae > Streptophyta > Magnoliopsida > Malpighiales > Erythroxylaceae > Erythroxylum > Erythroxylum rotundifolium. Next base: position 37,223,129 of record JAOSBO010000008.1, on the reverse strand, counting down.
TAAGCAATACACCTAAATACCTTCAAGTGGCTTAGATCTGGTTTTTATCCACTCTAAGCTTTTTCAGGAGTTTTATCACAAACTCTTTTAACTAGACACCTATTAAAGATATGAACATCATAAGCTGCTGCCTCTGTCTAGAAACTTTTTGTCAATTTCTTGCAAAACAATATGCTCCTAACTATATCCATGACAGTTGTGTTCTTTCTCTCCGCAATTATATTCTATTGAGGTGTATAACATGTAGTTAGTTGATGCTTGATTTCATTCTTTCTTATAAAATCATCACAAATGTTCAGTCTTATGATTTGTTCTTAGAATTTTTACGTGTAGTTACCTTGTTTCTAAACATATGCTATAAAAGTCTTCATTGTGTTGATGTTTCGAATTTCTGCTTTAAGAAATAAACCTAAGCTTTCCTACTAAAATCATCAATGAAAGTACTAAAGTATCTATCACCTCCCAAAAAGGAACTTCCAAATAACTTAAATATGAGTATACAATTTCTAGCGGATTTGTAGCTCTTTGTGAAAACCCTTTAGGAAATGGATCCAGATGTTCTTTTCCCATTAAGCAAGCTTCACATAACTAATCAAAAACCTTAACATTTAATATAACTTGAAACCTACTTTTTATCTACTAGGAACTTGATGCTTTTAAAATTGAAGTGTCCAAGATGCATATTCCAAAAGCAATTATCATCCAAAATTGTTGTATTGCAGCACAACCCAGAACCGCAATAATATTGATTGGAAATAGCTAATTTATAGACATATTCATTTATGCTATCAAACCCTTCTTTTTATCATTGATATTACATCCTTGATACTTAACTGCAATTTATAACCTTTCTCTACTAGTTATCCCTCACTTAAAAGATTTTGACAAATTCCTAGAGCATAAAACACATCAGAAATATAACTCAATGATCCATCCTTTAAATGAATACCAATCTTTTCCTTTTCCTAATACTGCAATTATGGAATTATCTCAAAGTTTATTATTGTTCAAAACTTCTCAGATAAATTGGAAAACAACTCTTTTTTTCCATTTAAATGATTAATGCAGCCTGTATCTAATAACCACTCGTTGTCTTAACTATTTACATCAGGATGACTAGTCATTAACAAAGTTTCTGCATATTTTCTTTCTTTGTTACCTTAACATGATTCACTCTTTTATTTAAAGCTTTGACATGACATTCTTTGCTATAGTGATCACACCTTTTAGTTATAACACTGGACATGTGACTTGCACTAAGATTAATAATAACCAAAATTGTTATACTTGAAATATTAAACACTAGATTTTCCTTTCCCGAGTCACCTCTTTTAGCTCCTCGACCTATTTTAAAATTCTTTCCTCCTTCGCACTTAAAATTCTAACTCTTCTCTTTATTGTTTTTATGCTTGGAGCTTCTAATTTTGATTAAACTTTTAATACCTAATTAACCGATTTAGTCGAGCCACCAAATTCTTATACAAATCTCCTGTGTTTCTACAGATGCCTGAAGCTCATTCAGTTTTTTCCTATTAAGATCTCTAGATTCTTCAATGACACTTACCACACAATCAAATTTACTATCAATGATTGCAAAATTTTTTCGATAACCTACTTTTCCGTAATCTTGTCTCTATTACTTTTAATCTCATTCATGATTTTTTCTATTCGTGAGGAATAATCACAAAAAGTCTCATCTTGTCTTGCTCCATAAGCTCAAACTATCACTTTAATCCTTGTACTGTTGTTCGTTTAATAGGATCTGCACCTTTATAAGTTGTAGTAAGTATATTCCAAGTGTCATTTACTATTTTGGCATGAAATATGTTCTCCAAAATCAAAAGTTCTATGGATTGACTTATTAAAAAAAAGGTCCTTTTCTTTAAATTCCAATCATGTTTTGACAATTCTTTCGCTATTTTATCAATATCTTTCATTTAGATATCTCCAAGATTGTCATTTGCAATGTGATAGCAAAACTATTTTTGCCATCAAACTTGAAAATTACCATTTGAACTTGTTGAATTTGTTGTGTCTGCAATAGTTGCAATAGTTTGGTTGAGATTGCCTAACTTTGTTGAGATGTTTTTTAGCCGAACGTCATTTAGAAACAACTAGCTCTTAATGCTAGATGTTGGTGTAGCTTAATATAAAACTTGTTTTGATTGAATAAAGAACTCACAAAATCTATTAAAAATACTCTTTTAATATAAAATAGCCTTTTGTTGTAGCTTTGCAAAATACCTCTCATCACTCCAAGTTAAACCTTTTTGAGTTTGATTAAACTCTTTATCTTTTTTGCTTCTCACCTTTCCTTTTATTCCAGCATAGCGACTCATTTTGTATATACACTTCAGTCAGTTTATGCCAACTTTGACAACTATTTTACAGCTCATGCCTAAGACTACTTTTTGGTTGATTTGACAATTAGTAAAACATGTGACAACTAAACTTGCTATTCTATCATGATTAGGTACTGGATAAAACAATCTTAATCTCTATCAATGGTGCTATGTACAAGATAGGATTGGCGCAGGCACCTGTTTATATTCCATCCTTACAAATAATAAAGTATGATCTATTTTTATCCTTATAAAAAATAAAATGAATCAAAATAGTATCTAATTTTTGACTTTATAAACAACAACAAAAGAGTTCATATTTTGCTTATTTTTATTCTTTATAAGGGCCTTAAAAAAACAAAAATAGGAACTTTTTTTTACTTTGTTTAGGGCCTATAAAATATTAAGAACAGCTCTGGTACAAGAAACACTTGTCGGGTGGGTCAATCATTCTCTTTTTAATTAAACTACTAAAGAATATTTTTTTAAGTTATCTCTTGATAGTTTAATATTATTAAAACAGTACTTGTTAGAATTTGAATGGAATACAAAAATTATAACAGAGATAACGATAATAACTTACGTAAATCTTTTATCAAAAGTTCAAGTAAAAACAATACTTCTAATTAATATTTAAAGAATTTTTTTTAAATTACATTAACATTGATGAGTCCAAATTATTTTTGACAAAATCCTACTTCTATTAGAGTTTAGGATACTAATAATATTATTTTGAAAATTTTAAAATATAATATAATGTTATAAATAGTAACAAATAGTTATTTAAGATTTTTAAAAAACGTTAAAATATAATTTATACTTTCACTATTTTTTTTGTACCAAGCAACAAAGAGTTAAAAGAGTAGCAACAATATTCTAATTAGCATAAAAATAAAGTTATTCAATAGATTATATAGCTTTTGTTGATATTATTTATCATGTTGAATGACATTATCAAAAAAAATAAAGTTATCAATAATTTTGATAGAACAAACCAGGAAAGTGTACATGGTAATTATCCTTTATAACAAACACAAAAACAATGTACTTCATTACACAAGACCCCCTATTTTGCGAATGTTGGAATACGGTCATCATTGTATGCTGCTTTTCTTTTGCATGCTTTGACCTTAATCATAAAATAGTAATTTTACCGGTTTCTCTAAATTTCAACCTCCTAATTACTCTTTTATCTTTGGATTAAAAGAGTAAACTATAACACCTTATAGAAATATAATTGGTTTTGGCGGCATCATTCTGACATATTTCACGAGAAAGTTTTACATATTCTTTGTCGCAAACAAAAGTACATAGACGTGACTAATGAATGTCTTTTTTCATACAAGGAAAAATAAAGCTAATATAAGATTAGCGCAATGTTCTGCGATAAGATACTCCTTGCAACTCCTGTAGGATAATCTCGTTGCTATCCTCCGGAGGGACCTAAAGAATGTGCAGGCTTGGGCTTGAATGTAAAGCGAGAGTAACCAATCGATCAGCATTCTGAATTTCTTTCCTGTAAACATGTTGAAATTGAATGATCCAATCCGTCTTCAGTAAGTCCCAGATACTCCCTACCAAGAACCAATCCTCAAGGGTCGGAAGCGTGAAGTACGATAGTATGTTGATGACTTCTAATAAGTCCACTTTCACTACACGTGACGATAACCTAGTTTCCAAGCTAAAAGAAGACCCGAATGCATCCCCCAAAATTCAGCATGCGATTATTACTACCGAAACATGACAAGCAAGTCTTGAGGCCCTCGCGTTTCTCTAGTGCCTTTTACCTGGACTCCAATTCAACGGACCAAGTTACAGAGATACAAGTCTTCTCCGCAACTTCGTGATTCTTGTTGGGGTGATCCAAAACAAAGATCTTCCATAACCAATGACTATTCACGTAGCCTCAGTTACTGATAGTGGATCCCACGCTCACCTTGCAAAGACCATCATCGACTATTCCAGTTAACATGCAACTTTTCCATCTACTTTTCTTTCCACATCCGATCATTTTTTTACCCTTTTACTAAGCCAAATGCCTCGCGAATGATTTAGTTACAACCATCTAGGACCCCAGGCATCCATGTATTTATCAAATCAAACAAACTCCATAATTCATACAATACATGAAGCCCCGAGTGGAAAAATAGGAGGAAACGTGAAATTATTAATACAAAGACATCTCTCATTTCAAAGCTGACTCCAGGTATCACAAACATTTAGGTAAATGTAGAATACATACACAATACTTTGCGAATTGCTGTTATGTGCTTGCTTCGGAACTCAAGTCAGCAAAACAACTGTACAACCATGTCCAAAATGCTGCTGGATGCCAGAGTTTCCAAGATAACTCCTCAAGTTGTCTGCAGTTTGCTTAGCCATAAAGAGCGGCAGCCTTGGTCAGGTTTTGATTTTCAGGCATAAAGTGAGGAAGCAGAAGGCCGAGGATAATTGGTAGTGTTCCTTCCGCTAATAGCATCATCTGCACTTCGTCTGCGGCCCCTATGCACACTGTTCGTCTGGTTATTGGTGGTAGATTCATTTGAATCGTGGAGTTCCTCCAATACTTTCACAACCTCATCCATGGTAGGTCTGAACTTAGCTTCTGTGGAAATGCAACGTAGTGCAAGTGTAGCAGCTTTAAATGCAATATCCACTGAATACTGGCCTTCAAGACGGCTGTCTAGGATGCGAAAAATCTTTCGTTTGTTTGCCAG
>JAOSBO010000008.1:37195692-37207759 GCA_027563915.1 Erythroxylum rotundifolium | reverse complement strand
TTTTAACCTTAAGTGATCTTCCAAAAATACCCTTTAACCTTCTTACTACTTTAATACAACTAAACCATATAATAAAATCCTACTAACATTAATATAGTTATTAAACTCCAAAAACTTAATTTTTCAAAACCTCATAATTCATTTAGATCCTACTTAAATAAATAAAAAAATTGGGGCCAACATAAATTGTTACCAAATGGAAAATGTCATTCATCTATCAAAACAAGCTAATGCCCTTTTAACCTCAATCTAAGTCAATCAATATAAGCATGCAAGTATGCTCATTCATTCATATTAAGCATTTCTAATGCCAATTGAGTTCATTTAATGATCATGCTTCTCTAAATAATAAATGGGAAAACAAACACACAATACACAATTAATACTCCCCCTACACTTAAACATCACATAATTCCTACTGTGACACAAAAAAAAGTAAAAGAGGGGTCTAGGAAAAAAGAAAAAAATTAACACGAATGAGGAAAAACATTAAAGACTAAAAGAAATTAAACTACATGTAGAACAGACAATAAAAAAATTAGGAAAGTAATACGATACTAAAGTGTCATGGTAGCCACGTCAATGCAGTATGAAGCATGGCATCTTAAACTGAGGAGTGGAGACAAATGTGAGGAAGACAAATAGAAGAGATTGAAAAGAAGACTTGTGCATACTAAGCAAATAGGTTAAGTCGAGATTCACTAAAAGGAGTAACAAACAACTAAATTGAGAGACAAAACAAAAATGATATGGGTTGCTTCCCATTTAGCGCTTCTTTAATATTTTTTAGCTAGATAACTCAACCGTTACACTCAAGGTGAATCTTCCAAAGTGATTGATTCCCCTGTTTCCTTCTCTTCACAAGTCTTCTTCTCTAAAAATTTTCTAACCTCTATCACAGTTGCATCATCTATCAATTAACAACACTTATCAATCTCCCTTACGAAGCCCAATTTCTTTTCTTCTTCTTCCTACAACATAATATCATAGTCTGCAGGATCAAACTGATTAATACGAGAGCATTCTTCATAAATAGTAGTTGTAGGAATAGGTTTAACTTTAAAGATTGAGAATTCTACTATTTCTCCTAAAATAGTCATGCTCAGCTTTCCGTTCTTAACGTCAATCAAGGTATTAGTAGTGGCCATAAAAAGCCTCCCTAGGAGTCTAGTGTGGTCCTTCCCTTATTGTTTAACCTCCCTTATATCTAAGACCACAAATTCCACGGGAACAATCAATCTGCCAACCTTCACCAACATATCTTCCTTTATTCCTTTCAAATAACAGATTGACCTATTAGCTAATTATAGGCACATACTGGTTGGTTTTAATTGTCCTAGATCTAGTTTCTCATAATAGATTGAGACATAGGATTTATACTTGCAACAAGGTCAAGCATAACTTAACCTCATCACCATTACCCATTGATACTTGCACAATAAAACTCCTTTGATCCTTCGATTTGGGGGTAACTACTGCTATAGCACTGCACTTGGAACCTCTGAAATTGTCACCTTCTCATTTGGTTCGAACTTCTGTTTCTTGGTGCTTAGTTCCTTAAAGAACTTCACGTAAGCTGGAATGTTTCTAATCACACCTAACAAAGGCAGGTTAATATTAACTTCAGAAAACATATTATAAAGATCAGGAAATTTCTTATCTTGTTTCGACTCCTTAAGGCGACTCAGATATGAGATCGGTGGTCTGCAAAGAATAGTTGCCTTATGAAATCTTGTTCCTTCATTGAAGTCAGTTGCATACCCTAGTTTTTAATCCTTTTAAACTTCAATTGAAGAGTTGTCGTGCCCATTGCTTCCTCCATTCTGCTTACTTCTCCGCCTCTTGATTACCTGCACCAAAAAGATCTTATCGATTACCTTACCACTTCTCAGAATAGTGACTACTTGTGCTTGCTTGGGTTGACTGGGAAACTTCCTTTTTTTATTGTTGTGAAATTGCAACAAGTTGCCCTACTTGATTCTTAATCCTCTTCACAAATGCCTTCAAAGAATCAACCTCTTGTTGTTCATTTCTTGATTTCAAGTTGTGACCTGAATAAACGCATTCAGACTTTCCTCCAAAGAAGGCTTGCTTGGTAGGTTTTGAAGTAAGGATTGCGTTTGGTAATAATTCGGCCTTTAAAACTTTTGGCATTGTTGTTGGGGCTGCATTGGTGGATTATTGGTTTTCCATAAAAAATTGGGGTGGTTTGTCTAACTAGGATTTTAAGTGTTTGAGTATAGATCATTTCGCTCCCTTATTTGAAAACCGTTGAGTGAGTTCACTTGTTCCTCCCCATCTGCAAAAGGCTCACAAGAATACAAACAAACATTAGCTCCATGACCACAAGTTCCACATATACCACATAGCTCTTGATTTGGAACGTTTTGGAATAGCCTTGTAGTTAGCATCTTCATATGCCTCATCAACTTAGCTAATTGCATAGCCAATTCTTAATTTAAGCTCACTTTATGAACTCTAACTCTTCTTCCCCTCACTCTCTTTTGTTGAGAATTGGCCCCCAACATTTCGAAGATTTTATATGTTTCTTTGGTCATTTTCTCTCCCACAGCTCCTTCTGCTGCATTTTCCATAGTATACTGACATTGTTGAGTAAATCTATCATAAAAGAACTGATTTTACGTATGGAGTGGAAAATGATAGTGTGGAAATTAAATGAGTAAGATTTTAAAGCATTCCCACTCCTTATAGAATGACTCCCACTCCATTTGAGTGAAGGTAGCTATCTTTGTCTACAACTCAGAAGTCTTCTAGTGGGAATAAGACTTTCCCATGAAATTGTTGTACACCTCTTCCCATGCAGTCAATGAACTGGGTGAAAGGTTCATCAGCCATGCCTTGGCTCAATCCTTTAATGTGTATGGGAAGCACCTCATCCTAAGTTGATCTTCATTTAGGCCATCCAACGGGAACGTCTAAAGAGTGGTATAGAATTCCCGAATGAAGTTTAAAGGGTCTTCATTGGGAACCCTATAGAAAGAGGGCAATATGTTGTAGTGGATACTCTTTAATTCATTGGTTCTCACTGCGTCTCCTAAATGCATGCATGAAGTAGTAGTACTAATTTCCGGTCTAGCATACTCCTTCAATACTAGCTTCCTTTCACCCATCTCTTGATCTTTTGGTTTGAATCCCTCGAGATTGTCTTAAAAGTCCCTTGGAAGTTCTCTTATCTGATGTACATTGTCAATAAAGGGAGCAAGTTCACCTTCCTGAGATCTCCTTCCTCTTATAATCCAAATAAAAAAATAGTGAATTAATAAGAAAATTACTAAAACAACTCTATGAACTAACATGATAAAAATGTATGCATAAATAGATAAAATAATTAAAATCACTTTAGCAAAAAAAATCAAAATGTTAGTCACACCACGTTCAAGGTTGTGACTATGACATTTGTCACCGCTTTTCATTTTTTTTCTTTTTAATTTTTTATTTCTCTTTTCATACAACTTTACGTGACTTTCCCTTCAACCAATATGTAAAATTCACAAAAATAATCCAATCAACATTCATGAAATATTCACACCATTTCCACTCAATTTATCTCACATTTGGATCAAAACACAGATATTTGTAACCAAAATCAAGAAATGAAGGAAATCAAAAGCAATAGAAACTAGACACAACATGTGATGTCAAGTGGAAGATGCTAGATGATTCTTCAAAGCAAGATACCATAGAAGTTTAAAGATCTTAGGAGTTTTACTATCCCTTTTCAAATTAATAATTTGAAAATATAAAAGGTTTTAGATGACTTAGGGGTCAGTATTAATATGATGCCTTATTAACTGTTTGAGAAATTGGAATTAAATAAACAAAACCTACTAGGATGAATATACAATTAGTGGATAGTTTGATTAAGTATCATAGAGGTATTATTGAGGATATATTTATTCAAGTTGCTAAATTTATTTTCCAATTAGCTTTGGTATTCTTGATATAAAGGAAGATACAAAAGTACCTCTACTTCTAGGTCGACCCTTCTTAGCCATTATTAGGTCTGTTATTGATATTAGTGAGGGTAAGTTAATGGTAATGGTTGAAGATGAGGAGGTCACATTTAAAATATCTGATATCATAAGTTATACTTTTGAACATGTTGATAGTCATTATTCTATCAACTAATTTGATGATTTAGTTGTAGATTTTTTGCAAGACTCGTTTTCTACAAATTCACTAAAATTGTTTCTAGTCCAAGGTAAAAAAAGGTTTGAGAATCATCCTATAAGAAAAAAGCAAGTAGCTTATTTAAAAGTTAAGGAACGTATGGTAAGAAAGCCAAAACTTGATCTTTATAAGCCACCTTGAATATGCATAGGTTCATTTTGCTAAGGATAATAACAAGTGCTACTTGGGAGGCACCCAAAAAATAGGATAATTTTTGTTAAATTGACTTTTTTTTAGTTTAGTTTCAGGATTTTGTTAATTTTTTGTGTGTTTTGTGATAAGTTTTTAAACATCCTTATTATTGTTTTGCTTACTTTTTATATTTATGGTATGTGTTATTAAATTATCTTGAGTTTGAGTTAAAAATTTTAAATTTTTAAGAAATTTTAGGTGTATATGGCGTGTACATAGATATCAAATTTCTTCACGTTTAAAACAATTTTAGTGACTTACACTATCACTAGAGACAACCATGTCCATCCTTAAAATTTTTAAAAATTTGCACCCGCGATCATCTATGGCCACTTACCTCAATTTTATGAAACACGTCAACTGACATGTCTATGTCATAAGCCCACATTAATAGTGACTATAAACTTGATCATGTAAGGCCACAACCCTTTTTAAATCCTAACCATTCTCCCTATTTCTTGTTTTTCCCCCTCTTCTGTCACTTCTTTAATGAGCCCCCCTCTTACAACCTAACTAGCCATTTTCAATCTATTATTACAACACCCAATCGGATTTTTCTTGCATTTTACATCGATTGCATTTGGATTTGTGGGAGTTTATGTAATTTCAGGGTTGTTTTTCATTCAATGTTCTAGGTTTCACATTTGTTTCAATTCAAGGTACGTTTTGCTAATTTTCTTCTTGTTTTGCTATTATAAGTTGGTTTTCATTCCTTTCGCTATGAATTATTAGATTTATTTTATGAATTGCTTTGTCATTGGATGAAATTCAAATTTAGAATTATTAATTTTGCTTAATATGTTATGGAATTGTAATGGGTTTCTTTAGATTAGGAATAATTTGGTATTTTCCTATCAACTATTTAATGTTTGTTAGTTTAATTATATACACATTCTGTATTTTGCATGATTTAGGTGTTAATTGTTTATATAGTATAGGTTTGGTAGTCAAATTGTTCAATTTCACTATAAAGTTTAGGAATTGCATTTGGGAATTTTTAATTAGTTAAATTTATTAATTGCATTCTAATTGTCTTATTAATTTAGATATTATTATAATTTTGCTATTATTTTGTTAATTTCTTTATTTTTAGTTTAATTTGATTGTTTAATTGTGTGCATTTTTGCAATTGCATAGCATGATGTCTCTACAATTTAAGTGTGGAAAATTTTGTTATTTAATATTTTTATATCATTATTTCCTTTCATTTTAGTTCGTTTTGGGTACAATGACAAAAAGAATAGAGGCGATACAACAATGAAGGGAAAAGGAGGCACTAAGAAAATGACAAAGAGATGAAGGGGTCTTTTAGAGTCCCGAGTGGAGCTTGCTCACCACCAGCATGAGAGACAATTGCACATTTACCGACGAGACAAAAGATGTTACAGTTTAATATTGGGGCCCATAAGGAGCAATTTCAGAGGTTGAAAGGCAATAAGCTTGGTACTGATAAATGTATTAATTGGGAGGTGCTAGAACAAGTTAGCTTGGGATCTCATCAACATTGGAGCATGGTCTCAATTCTTTAGGATCATAGAGCTAACATATCAAGAACTTACACTTAACTTTTGCTCCACTTTCTTCATGGAAAAGGGAAGCACAATCCAATTTTAGATGCTTAGGAACATGACAAGGATGAATTACACAAACTTCTTCATAATGATAAGGCTCTATGGTTAGGACTTTGTAGAGATGCATGACTATATAGACCTTTGAATAAATTTTTCGTACAGGATAATACTGTGAACCATGTTATGGAAAAGGAAGTCTCACCTCATTCTTAAAACTATTATAGTATGCTTTTCTAAAGCCTAGAAAAATACACCCTTTTAAAATTTTGGGATCACAATGGAAAATAAGCTTAGACCCACCCAAACTAGGTCAAATTCAATAGGTTCAACCAAGTTAACTTAGCTTTAAACTGGACTATTCTTTTTAAGCATTAAGTTAGGCTCAGACTTAAGCTCTATAGCTTAAGCCAAGCCCAAAGCTTGATATATATATATTAATTAGCCTGTGTTTTGAGTTAGCCCTAATTTATTCTTTGTTATCTCTAACGTAATAGTAAGATAATCATTCTCCTTCTTTTTTTTCTTTTCTAATTCTTTTATTCTTTCTAATGATAATTTGGATGATAAGTGACTTGATACCATGCTGATGTCATGCATCGTTGGTCCTTTAGTTTGCCCTCACCTTTAGACCGGTCTTTACCAACTTTAAAACCTATAAAACATATTACGAACTCTGGGACTCTCTGATCTTGAAGACTTGTCCAAGCACTCATTAAAATTGAACCTGTTGAAATTAAGAAATCAACTGAGTGTTGCTTTTCTTTTTGTAGCTTAAAACAACTTGAAGGTAAATACAAGCAAAAGGCATAGCGGTGGATTTTTTGTTATTAGACTCCAAGTATAGCCGATTTTTAAGATTTAGCCACTCTATATTTTCTATGATCTTTTTGGCAATTTGAATTTAGATCTTTTATGATTTTTTTATATCAAGCCAAGTTAGGTTAAGATGTGTGAAATTCAAAATTTAGACAGGCTTCGGGTCATTTAAAACTTGATCAAGTTTAGGTTTAGACGTTATGAGCCAAGCCCAATCGGGTTTTGGGCTAAGATTAGGTTATCAACTCTTTATTAACCTTATTAATATAAGGAGAAATGTTGTACTAAGTAAGTAAGTCTTCCTAATCTACAATCCTTAACCTCTCATCATACTTCTCAAACTTTTATGAATTTATATTCCTTAGTAAGAGTTCTAAGGATAAATTATACTCAGTTGCATCCCATATTCCTAAATGTTTTCCTATGTCTATGGAAGACTCCTTAACCTTATTCCCAAATGAGAAGCCTAAACTATTGGTGGACTAACTATTCGAGTCACTATTACTTGATTAGGACTAGAAGTATGTAACTTATTGCAAGGTTAAGGTTGTAAACTAAAAGTCACGCATTCATATTTGAAGGTTGCATACTTCGAGAAACTATACCTTAAAGTTATTTATAGGTCAATTTACAAGTTTGTCTTAATTAAAATGTGAAAGCTAAATGAATTGTCTAAAAGGAAGCATCTTCGAGTTTATATAGCAACAACCAATTACTGATGTCAAGGCAAGATCAAAGGTTAAATATGCAACAGTCTTCTGCTTCTTGAGAATTCTCACCAAAATTTTAGAAATATTTTAAGTTTCTTTTCCTAAATGTGTCAATGATATCCCAATAAGCATATTACTTATCTTTTAGCTTGTTGATAAAATTTTGTTGTTTATACTATTATGATATAAAGACCTAAAAATCTAGTTAAAACCTATTTAAAGTTATATTAGTCTTAACAAAGCATTGAGTCTCTTTCAATTCCTATTAGGACAACTGATGTTACCTAATTTAACTCATTATGTATCTGTCCCCCAAAGAGTCCATCTCTTCATTTGATCCCTTTTATTAAAGTATATGACTAATTCATATATGTGCATCTCTTTATCTCTATAATTATCATTTTCTTCTTTTTAGAAAATAAACAAGTTATTAAATGATTATAGAGAGCTAAGAAAGTACAATAATATACAAAAAAATCCTTAGGATGAAAGATAAAGGAAAACTTTAACGCGTGAAAATGAAAATAACTATAAATAAGGACTTTCACAGGGAACTAATAGAATTCACTAGGAACTTAGAAGAAATAATAACAAAAGGAAAAAATGTGATTAAGTATTCGTATAAATATTCCACCTTGAAGTTATAACTTGGATAATTCCATTTTATAGCCCTTTAACAATGATGATTTCTCTTATTGATTAAACTAGTAGAAGAAAAGAGTTGCTATTCTGCCAAGATTCCCTTTTAGAGATCTTTTTGTTCCTCTACCTCCAGATTGAATATACAAAGCAATTAAGGAAGTTATAAGACACCTCAATTTCCCACTTATGATATCCTTCTAGTAGGAATGATTACACCTTCCACCTAGTAGGGACTGAATTCCATTCCAAAGATAAGCTAAGAATTTGCATCTTAAAAAGAGATGATTATAAGATTTATCCTCTTGATTGTGGAGGACACATATAGCACTAGAAGGCTAAGAGAGCTTGATCCTTCCCCTAGTAAATGATTTTTCTCGACCACTAGCTATAAGATGAAAGAGCCTTTAGGGTGTTTAAAGGAAAATCATAATAAATTCTTTAACTCCATGATAATATCTCATCTTATTATATTATTTGATATTATCACCTTTGTTTTGAATTTATTTTGATGCTTAAATATGGAAATTAATTTTTCTCTATCACTATAGCCATAAGATGAAAGAGCCTTTAAGGTGTTTAAATGAAAACCATACTAAATTCTTTGACTCCATGACAAGTTCTCATCTTGCTAAATTATTTGATATTATCTTCTTTGTTTTGGATTTATTTTGATACTTAAATATGGAATTTAATGTTTATTTTATTTTAGGAGATAAAACATGGAGATTTTATTAAATTGGGGCTTCGTTGATGATAGTTACAAATTTTGGATACAGTGAAGAGATTGTTGCAGTAGATAAGGTTGATCTCTTGAAGAATTAAAGTTTAAATGGGAAACTTCTTCTTATCCCTATCATTTAGGAGTTTGAATTTGGATTTGTTTTAGATAGACATCTTTACAAGTTACAATTAGATTAGGATTAGATCAGAAAACCTTACAAAAGGGACGTTCCTCATAACAGAAGAAAAGTTCTCTCTTCTTACGTTTTTCGTAATTCTTTATCTTTTTTATTTTTTATTGGAGCGAAAGCCATGTGTGGCTAAACTAAATCTTTCTAATTTAAGGGGATTCAATATTCTAGTTGTAACTTTGTGAGATTTTGTGTTCCAAACTTTTATTCATGTTTTAGTTTAAGTATTTCTTGTTTTGAGTTCTTATATTTCATAAATGATTAATATATAATTAATCTGACAATTTAATTTAATATTGATTATTTTATCACTATCCATGAATTCAATGATTCGTAATTGTCATGACAGATTGGTACAAATAGCAAATAGGTTATTTATGAATTTCCATATTTAACTTATGATAAATAAAAAATTAAATTAAATAGTTGTAGCTACCTTAATTATTTAATTTATGATTTAGTCTTTTACACGGAGCTTATTGCTATCATTTATTTGATATGGAATGATATCATACCCAGTCAATAGATGATATGTTTTGGTTTGGATGCTAGGTTTGAATCAATTAATTTGGGAAAATTTTGGACTTATTATAGCTATCTTAATATGTTTTAGACTAACTGTTTGAATCATAAAAATATTCTCTTTAAACCAATGATCAATGTTACAATTAGATGAGATCTTCCCCTTGAATCAGAGTTTGGTAATCTTGACTTTCTTATTTTTAAATTCAGATGATTTAATTTGCTTTTGTTTTAATTTTAGTTAATCAGTTATTTAATCAAACCCCCCCCCCTATTTACTTTTATTGATTGAAATTAAGAAGCAAATGCTTAGTCTTCTAGGAATTCGACATGATTCCACGACCACTACAAAAGTTTGGAGAATCGGAAATATTTTAGGGCTTCAACAACTCAACCACTCCACTTTCTATTTAATATCAATAAATATGTCCCAGTATGACATATTTGTAAATTCAAGGTAATGTGTTTTTCATTCGGAGAAACTTATCTTTTAGAAGATGGTTTAGATGGTAAGGAGGGAGAGAGTTGATTATGCAACTAAAACCTTTAAAAAGAGGGGCCAATATTAATTGTTATTATAAATAATAGCTGAAACTTTAGAGTTTTTAAGTATAGTTTACATTAGGGAGGCATCATTAGGGAAGCTGGAAAGGGATCAAAATGAATGCAAATAGTCGTGGTAAAAAGAATTGCTTGCTCCATTCCTTAGTTTGACTCTTATATAAGATCTAATATTATCTCTTAGCTTGAGAATTTGTCTCATATTCCATTAGGCAGAGCTTTTAGGTTGAATATTTCAAAAGTTGACTATTTCCAAGGATTAAGAATGAGTCCAATTTACCTAAAGGGATTCTTCATCATTGAATAATTTCCAAATCCATTTTTCCAATAGTACTTTTTTTTAATCTTGATGAAATGATTCTTAATCGGCCCTTTTAACATTATTTCAGAACTTAAACCCTTTGATCTTAACATTGGTAAAGTATTATCTCTTTCCATCTGAAGAAAGTTCTTCAACATCCTTTCAATAGCTTTAATTTTACTGATAGGAAGAGGTAAGTTTGAGCTCCAATAGAAATTAATGTTGATAAGATCAAAATTAATCTTAATAACTCTCCCCATATGTCATTATGGTTTAACTTTGTGGAAAATATAGTAATTCATAAGTACTGAAGGTGTAGGAGATAAGCTCAAAGCTTGAGATATAAGCAAGTTGCTCATCTACTAATGAGGCATAAATAGAGATATAGAGAGAGCTCTTGCTAATTGTAAGTCCAGCATTTTATTGAAGTGACTTAAAGAATCATTCATAGTTTTAAGGGAGCCAGTATTAGCTTTGCAAAACAAAAACGGTCATATGCAAAAATAGTTTGAAGAGCCTTAATCTTTTTCATTTGTTATGGTATTTTAATGATCTATTTGTATTAATGTTATTTGAAACAAGTGTTATAAAAAATTATATGAAAAGAATGAAGGACTAAGGGGATAAAGGATCCCTCTGCCTTAGTTGTCTAACTCTCTTGATTAGTTTAGAAAGCTTTCCATTCACTAAGATTTTATAGGAATGGTTGTGACACATTGATGGATCCAAGAGATAAATTTCTTTGGTAATCCAAAAGCAATCATAGTATAGAAAAGGAAAGATGATTAAGTCAAAGGCCTTATTAAAACCTACTTTAATTACACAACTTCTTGTTGACAGCCTCCTAAGATAACTTTTAATTCATGAGCATGGGCAATTAAGAGGGTATCTCCAATGCTCCTCGATTTGCAAAAATGCCCCTTGGCTAGAGCTAATCAGTTGTTTAGTGTGCTTTTTAGTCCAGTGGTAAGGTAGATATAATTTTGTAAATTGCATTGCAATAAGTTATAGGTCTGTATTGGAAGAGAGCTAAGTGGTCCGGGAACTTAGGGACAAGATATATAAGAGTGTTGTTGATCTCTTTGAGCAATTTACTAGCACTAAAAAATTTAAACAAAACTTTTGTAAATAACTCACTAGTTGTATCCCAAGTTCTCTGGTTAAAAAAAGGCATTTAAGCCATCAAGCCTTGGACCCTTTTAGAGTTAAAGCTAAAAATGAAAACTCTAACATCTAGAGTTAAGAACGGTTTAGATTGTTGGATTGGGAAAAGAAAGCATGACATATTTGGAGAACCGGTAGATTTCAAAACTTTTTAGGAATCTTATTTGTAGTGGAAGCAATATATCCAAATCATCATGCCAATAAATACATGATATGGTATAAGGATAATAATAAACATAAACAGGATAGTAACATTACCGTCTCCTTCACTACAGCTTTAATTCCTCGCCGCGCTATCCTCTCCTTCTTCTTATATCTAAAACCTTTTCTTTTGAATCCTTTTCTTTGTCAATCTATCATCTCCTTGTTGATTTATCCTCAACCAATTTGATTTACCTCTTGTTCTTACAGGACAACTTGGTTAATAAAATCCTTTGGTGGGAAAGGAGAAGAAATGTTTGGAGGAGATTTTTCTTAGAAGAAATG
>JAOSBO010000008.1:37179824-37195592 GCA_027563915.1 Erythroxylum rotundifolium | reverse complement strand
TGTCTTAGGTTTCCAATGATACCAAGTTCATCCAATTTGGTTTAGTATACTGAAAGTTATACTCAAAAGATTTTAGATTGTTCTTAACCTGCAACAAAATTCTTATCTCATATCCTAATCAGATTCTGAAATTCTTAAAGTTAGAATTAGAATTTAATCTCTCCATAAAATTTGTATCCTTATGTCTCTAGTTTACTCCAAATCAAAAATCACTCCATTTAGATAACTACATAGAAAGTTATGCCCAAAATACTAAAGCATGTTCAAGCTGTTAGGAAACTTCGCCGCAGCGAACTTTCCAGAGAGGAGAATTTTTCGTAAATTCTTAAAAGTTTGCCGCGGAGAACTCAATAGTTGGCCACGGCAAACTTTCACAGAAATGAAATCCTTCAAGTTGGTCGTGACGAACTGTACTGCATTTTAATCACCTTCTTCCTCTCTTCTCCTTAATTCTTCATCACTAACTTGTGCACTTACCTAAACCATTTTATTTCACCTCTATATCATCTGAACTTATTCTCAACACCACTCAAACCCAAGTTTATAATCAGATACTAAAAATTGATGCATGCACATGAAATCATTTTCAACTCTCTCTCTCTGTAAATTCCTATCTTTCATCTGAAGCTTTTCTTTTCACTTTCCTCTATGCTTTCACTTCATTTAACTCCCTTTTATATTAAGATCTCACCAAATCCTTTAAACACTTTTTGAACAAACCCCATGCGATCGGTATTATGCTTTCTCTGCACAATACTATCAACTCGTCTTTCATCATTATTACCGTATTAGCATCACACATTTCTCATGCATATGATCATTTACAGCACATAAAACATCTCCAACTCATGCATGTATTTATTTCCAATTCTAACACATCATCATAATCATTTACAAAACTCTGAAAGTTAAAACTTTACTAACCTTGTTTTAACAAAAACTCTAACAGTAACCTTCGGTGGAAGAATAAATAAATCTCTAGCAGTGAGGTTTGGTGATGGCTGAAAAGCAAGACTAGAGGGAAGCAATTAAACAGCTGGACTAAATTATTTGTATTGCAAAGTACAATACTAATATAAGAATCCAAACTAGTGTTTTAGTGATGAAGGTTCAGTAGCTGTTAGTAAAGACCAGACAATCCGAAAAGAAACAACAAAGAGATTTGGTAACTTTACCTTACACAACTTGTGACATATGCTTTAACAACCCATTGACCCGTGGCCCCATTGTATGTGGGCCATTTGTCATCCATATATAAGCGCTACATGTCAATATGTCATTTGTCTAATTTTCTTAATATTCCAAATTTTCCGAAAAAATTCCTAAATTTGTCCAAAAATTACAAAGTAAAACCAATAATCTCCAAATAATTTTCATCACTAATAAACCACAAATCTCATTTTAATCGGAAATTTTTAAAACTAATTGTACCCAAAAATGTCAATGAATGCATGTACAAATATTTATATGAGTCCAAAAAGGCACATGCACAAATAAGCAAAAACTCAATTATGCCAATCATACCATGCATTGAAATTCCTTAATATTCTAACCCCTAATATGGGGCGTTACACAAGCTGCTCATAATTGACCCCGACTGAGTTTCAAAGGATAAAGGTTAAGTTAATGACCATAAATTAGCGCGTTCAGTAGTTAGATTTAAATTGTTGTGTAGTTAGGTTTGTTTTAAATTCTTAAATAAGTTTTGAATGATTTGGAATGGTGTGGATTGCCAATTCTTTTTCTCTCTTGAATCACTTAGAAGATAGGGAAACACTCTCGATGTTAAACGGATTTGGTCTCAACACTATTACCATGATCACCTTCTTCTCCATAGGATTTATTTCCAACCCAATTGTTTTATTTTTTTCCTTCCCAAATTAGCCTTCATTTCTAGGTTGTTTCTGTTCTATATATTTCTGTTTTACTTTTCATTTTCAATTTTAATTGTTTCGTGTTTACTTTAATTCTGTCTTTCCTTTTCGTTTATGTGTCTGTGTGTGCTCCTTCTCATATTAAGGACAATATGTTGTTCAAGCGTGGGGATGGATTCTATGTTTTTTCTTTTGTATGTGATTTTTGCATATCGTATGACAGTGTTTGATTTCATTGTGCGAAGTGTGTGATGTGTTGATGGCTTAGATTGAGTGAAATTCTTTTAATTTTGGACATAATCTATTAGGTTATGAACGATTATTAGCCTAGCACCCTCTAAATTGTCACATTCATTCACAATTTGAGTTCTTTTAGCCTAAGTACCATAACTAGTATTTTTCATGGAAAAGAATAGCTAAGAGCAACAAGGTAGGCAATAATTTGAAAAAAAATGTTGCTTAAATAAATTGTTATTCTGCTGACCTTCAGGTTATAAATAGAACTAGTAGCCAGTTGAAAACGTAATAATAGTTGAATAACCGGATCGACACGTATCACAAATGTGTTCCTTCGCATAAAAAGGCTATAATGACGTTTCATCCAAGCTATTTAATAAATGACTTAGTTGAGTAACCGGATCGACATTCAACACCAATGTTTGCCTCCAAGTAAAAGACTAAGTCTTGGTTTAATAAAAAAATGTGTGTTTAAATAAAAACCTACCAGACTTGTGATGAGCTTGAATTTTAATGGAATATATTTAGGAATAATTACAAAGTCTAAGGGACCAAAATATTATTAATGTGTGTGTACAATTGAAAAGGGTAAATAAGTTAACACTTAGGTCTTTATTTAGTTGTATATTTAGTTCAAAGCCCATAGACACATATTTTACATGTTAATGATTTGACATAAATTGAATGATTATGTCCAAGATTAAATTTATTTCATGAAGTTTAGAGTAGTTGCCTCATTATTGCATTGCATGTTTTGTGTTGTTATTTTTTGTGTTTTGTTTGCTTGAGGACAAGCAAACGTTTACGTCTGGGGATGTTGATAGTTGTGTTTTGCATGATGTTTTAGGTGTGATTTGATTTGGAATTAGTGTGAATTTAGGTGATGAGTGTGCATTTAGCATTTAATTCTGTTAGTTTATGTGTTTAAGTGTTTTTATGGGTTAGTTTGAATCTTGAGCTTAATTGTTATATTTTTTAGGTACCTTGATGTGTGTGCTAGTGTTGTAGGGTAAACAGGGAAGAACGGTGAAGATTTGAAGAGTTTTGGGCTAAAGGACATGGGCCACGATCGTGACAGAGAAGGAAGAGCCAGTAGCAGCCAGGCCACGATCGTGCACATCAAGCTACAATCATGATATAGAGCATCAAGTCAGGCCATGATCGTGACAGAAAGGATAAAGCGTTGGCGACAATCGTGCCCTGTGTCAGGCTGACATGAAAACTCAACGTTTGAGTGATTTTTTGGACCGTTTCGACTCCAACTTTGACCTAAGGCTTCCACATAATAAATAGAACATTACATGATAGCCACTAGCAGTCTTTGGAGTGCCTAGAGAGTTGTGCGAAAGAGTGTTATTCTGTAAAATTCCAAGAGAAACCTAGAGAGAGATCAAGCGATTAAGGAAGGAGGCAAAGGAAGAGAGATACCTTAGGTACTACATGAATGACCTGTGCACTTGCGGTAATTACCAAGGTTGTAAATAGTAAAACTTAACGCATGTAACCTTTAGCAAATAGGCATAGTGGTGGATTTTTTGTTAGTAAACTCCAAACATAGCCAATTGTTTTAGATTTAGCCAACTCTATAATTTTTTATGATCTTTTTGGCAATTTGAGATTTAGATCTTTTATGGGTTTTTAAGTCAAGTCGAGTTAGGTTGAGATATGTGAAATTCAAAATTTAGATAAGCTTCAGGTCACTTGAAACCTGATCAAGTTTAGGTTTAGACGATATGAGCTAAGTACAATCGGGTTTTAGGCCGAGATTAGGTTATTAACTCCTTATCAACCTTATTAATACAAGGAGAAATGTTGTACTAAGTAAGTAAGTCTTCCTAATCTACATCCTTAACCTCTCATCATACTTCTCAAACTTTTATGAATTTATATTCCTTAGCAAAAGTTCTAAGGAAAAATTATACTCAGTTGCATCTCATATCCTTATATGTTTTCCTATATCTATGGAAGACTCCTTAACCTTAGTCCTAAATAAGAAGCCTAAACTATTGGTGGATTAGCTATTCAAGTCACTATTACTTGATTAGGACTAGAAGTATGTACCTTATTACAAGGTTAAGTTTGTAGACTGAAAGTCACATATTAACATTTGAAGGTTGCATACATGGAGAAACTATACCTTAAAGTCATTTATAGGTCAATTTACAAGTTTTTCTTAATTAAAATGTCAAGGATAAATGAATTGTCTAAAAGGAAGCATCTTCGAGTTTATATAGCAACAACGATTACTTATATCAAGGCAAGATCAAAGGTTAGATATGCAAAAGTCTTCCGCTTTTTGAGAACTCTCACCAAAATTTTAGAAATATTTTAAGTTTCTTGTTTACTAGGCGTGGCAATGATATCCCAGTAAGCATACTACTTATCTAAAAGCTTGTTAACAAAATTTTATTATTTCTAATACTATGATATAAAGACCTAAAACTCTAGTTAAAACCTATTTAAAGTTATATTAGTCTTAACAAAGCATTGAATCTCTTTCAATTCCTATGAGGACAATTGATGCTACCTAATTTAACTCATAATATATGTGTCCCCCAAAGAGTCCAACTCTTTATTTTATTCCTTTTATTAAAGTATATGACTAAGTCATGTATGTGCATCTCTTTATCTCTATAATTATTATTTTCTTCCTTTTATAAAATAAATAAGTTATATTAAAGGCTTAAAGAGAGCTAACAAAGTACAATAATATAAAGAGCAAAATGAGGACTTTTACAGGGAACTACTAGAATTCAATGGGAACTTGTAAGAAATAATAATAAAAGTAAAAAAAATGAGATTAAGTATTTGTATAAGTATTCCACCTTGAAGCTATAACTTGGATAATTCCATTTTGTATCCCTTTAGCTATGATGATGTCTCTTATTGATTAAACTAGTAGAAGAAAAGTGTTGTAACTATCCCTAGATTCCCTTTTAGAGATCTTTTTGCTCCTCTCCCTCCAGATTGAATATACAGAGTAGTTAACGAAGTTATAAGACACTTAATTTCACAACTTATGATATCCTTCTAATAGGAATGATTACACCTCCTACCTAGTAGGGACTGAATTCCATTCCAGAGATAAGCTGAGAATTTGCATCTAAAAAATAGATGATCATGAGATTTATCCTCTTGATTGAATAGGACACATATAGCAATAGAAGGCTAAGAGAGCTTGATCCTTTCCCTAATAAATAATTTTTCTATCACTAACCATAAGATGAAAGAGCCTTTAGGGGGGTGTTTAAAGGAAAACCATACTGAATTCTTTAACTCCATGATAAGATCTAATCTTGCTATATTATTTGATATTATCTCCTTTTTTTTGGATTTATTTTGATGCTTAAATATAGAAATTAATTTTTCTCTATCACTAGCCATAAGTTGAAAGAGCCTTTAGGGTGTTTAAAGGAAAAAATGACTCTATATTCTCATCTTTCTATATTATTTGATACTATCTCAATTTTTTTTATATATTTTGATGCCTAAATATGGAAATTAATGTTTATTTTGTTTTAGTAGATGAAACATGGAGATTGCAATAAATTGGGACTCTATTGATGTTAATCACAAATTTTGGATAAAGTGAAGAAATTGTTGCAGTAGATAAGGTTGATCAGTTGAAGAGTTGGAGTTTAATTGGGAAACTTCTTCTTATCCTTATCATGGAGTTTGAATTTGAATTTGTTTTAGATAGCCATCTTTACAAGTTAGAATTAGATTAGGATTAGATCAAAAAACCTTATTAAAGGGACATTCCTCACAACAGAAGAAAGGTTTCTCTCTTCTTAAATTTTTCGCAATTCTTTATCTTTCTTCCATTTTTGCTATTAGAGTGAAAGTCATGTGTGGCTAAACTAAATCTTTCTGATTCAAGGGGATTCAATATTTTGGTTGTAAATTTGTGAGGTTTTGTATTCCAAAGTTTTATTCACGTTTTAATTTAAGTATTTCTTATTTTGAGTTCTCATATTTCATAAATGATTAATATTTGATTAAGTTGACAATTTAATTTAATATTGATTATTCTATCACTATCCATGAATTCAATGATTCGTAATTGTCATGAAAATTTGGCATAAGTAGCAAATACGTTATTTATGAATTTTCATATTTAACTTATAATAAACAAGAAAACTAAATTGAATAGTTGCAGTTATCTCAATTATTTAATTTAAGGTTTAGCATGAAAATTTGGTATAAGTAGCAAATAGGTTATTTATGAACTTCCATATTTAACTTATAATAAACAAGAAAAATAAATTGAATAGTTGTAGCTATCTCAATTATTTAATTTAGGGTTTAGTCTTTTTCACGAAGCTTATTGTTATCATTTATTTGATATGGAATGCTATCACACCCAGGCAATAGATGATAGGTTTTGGTTTGGATGCTATTTTTGAATCAATTAATTTAGAAAAATTTGAGACTTATTACAGCTATCCTAATATGTTTCAGACGAACTGTTTGAATTGTAAAAATATTCTCTTTAAACCAATAATCAATGTTACAATTAGATGAGATCTTTTCCTTGAATCAGAGTTTGTAATCTTGACTTTCTTATTTTTAATTCAATTGATTTCATTTGTTTTTGTATTAATTTTAGTTAATTATTTATTTAATCAACCCCCCAATTTACTTTTATTAATTGAAATTAAGAAGCTAGTGTTTAGCTCTCTAGGGATTTTACCTGGTTCCACAACTACCACAAATGTTTGGAGAATTAGAATTATTTGGAGGCTTCAACAACTCAACCACTCCACTTACTATTTAATATCAATGAATATTTCCTAGTATGACATATTTGTAAATTCACGTAACGTGTTTTTCATCCAAAGAAACTTATCTTTTAGAAGATGGTTTAGGTGGTAAGGAGGGAGAGAGTTGATTATGCAACTAAAACCTTTGAAAAGAGGGGCTATTGTTAATTATTATTATAAATGATAGCTGAAACTTTATAGATTTTAAGCATAGTTCGCATTAAGGAGGCATCATTAGGGAAGTTGGAAAGGGATCTAAATGGATGCAAATATTCATAGTAAAAAGAAGTGATTGCTCCATTCCTTATATTTGACTCTTATACAAGGTCTAATATTATCTCTTAGCTTGAGAATTTGTCTCATATTCCATTAGGCAGAGCTTTTATGTTGAATTTTTCAAAAGTTGACTATTTCCAAGGATTAAGAATGAGTCCACTTTACCCAGGGGGATTCTTCATCATTGAATAATTTCAAAATCCATTTTTCCAATAGTACTTTGTTTTAAATCCTAATGAAATGATTCTTAGTCCCCCTTTTTAACATTAGAGCAGACCTTAAACCCGTTTAATCTTAACACTAGTAAAGTATTCTCTGTTTCCATCTAAAGAAAGTTCTTCAACATCCTTTCAATAGCTTTACTTTGACTAATAGGGAGAGGTAAGTTTGAGCTCTAATAGGCATTAGTGTTGATAAGAACAAAATTAATCTTAATAACTCTCCCCATATATCCTTATGTTTTAACTTTGTGGAACATATAGTAATTCATAAGTATTTAAGGTGTAGGAGAGATATGAGCAAGTTGCTGATCTACTAATTAGGCATAAATGGAGATATAAAGAGAGCTCCTGCTAATTATAAGTCTAACATTTTATCGAAGTGACTTAAAGAATCATTCATAGTTTTAAAGGAGTCGGTGTTAGCTTTGCAAAACAAAAAAAGATCATCTACAAAAGTAGTTTGAAGAGCCTTATTCTTTTTCATCTGTGATCATATTTTAATAATCTATTTGTATTAATGTTATTTGAAACAAGTGTTATAAAAACTTCTATGAAAAGAATGAAGGACTAAGGGGATAAAGGATCCCTCTACCTTAGTTATCTAACTCTCTTGATTAGTTTAGAAAGCTTTCTATTCACTAAGATTTTATAGGGAATGGTTGTGACACATTGATGGAACCAAGAGATAAGAAGCAATCATAGTATAGAAAAGGAAACCCCAGATGTTTAAGTCAAAAGCTTTATGAAAATCTACTTTAATTACGCAACTTCCTGTTGACAGCCTCCTAAGATAACTTTTAATTCTTGGGCAATTAAGATGTTATCTCCAATGCTCCTCAATTTGCACAAATGCTCCTTGGCTAGAGCTAATAAGTTGTTTGGTGTGCTTTTTAGTCTAGTGGTAAGATATATATAATTTTGTAAATTACATTGCAAGAAGTTATAGGTCTTTATTGGAAGAGAGTTAAGTGTCGGGGGAACTTGGGGACAAGATATATAAGAGTTTTGTTGATCTCTTTGAACAATTTAATAGCGCTGAAAATTTTAAACATAATGTTTGTAACTAACTCACTAGTTGTATCCCAAGTTCTCTAGTAAAAAAAACACACATTTTAGGCTATCAAGCCTTAAAGCTTTGTTAGAGTTAAGGCTAAAAAGGGTAACTCTAACATCTAGAGTTAAGAACAGTTTAGATAATGAAGAAGCTCGGGCTTGGTTGATAAAGATGAAAGATTAAAATACTTGATTAAGAAGATGCCTAGGCTTGAGGAGCCTAATATTTCGTTAAAGAAGTTGATAGCATGATTAAGAAATCGGTCTTGTTCCTAAAGGATTTTCCCTTGTTAGATCTTTAATAAGTTAAGTATGATGTATTTCTTTAGAATGAGGATAGTGTTATATCAAAACTTTGTGTTCTTAGAACCATCATTTAACCTCTGTACTCTCGACTTTTGCTTGAGTCAATATAAGAGATAGAGTAATTTTTTTATATCATAAGAGTTTGAGGGTTACCAAGATCTATGCTTAAGTCCTTTTGAATTAAGATTAAGGATTCCTTAGTATTTAGAGTAGCTTCATTAGTGTCACTAATACTCCTTTTATAAAGAAGTTTCAATTCATGATTGATTTCTTGAAGTTTTTTAACATAAATATGGGCATCACAATCTACTACTTAATTGTTTAGACCCCTATTGTTATTATCATCAAATTAAATAGAATTTGTTAAGAAGTTGAAGACTTCAAAATAAGAGTTCTTAAGATAGAGGTTGTTTTGCCAATAGACTCTTATAGGTTGTGATCTAAGTGCAAAGGGAGTTTAAACGAAGCTCTACTATTGTTGAACAAAGAGGAGTTTAATAGAGCGATCTAATATCTTCCTAATATACCCTCTTCTTAAGTTTTTATTGTTTTTGGTAAAAAAAATTGGTCACCATACTTAAGATCAGTTGACCTCGGAAAGGTAAACCATATTCCAAATTCAAGGGTTTCAATAAATCCCCCACAACAGTTTATCTTGGACCATACCTAAAAGTCCCTTCAATACTCTATGTAGCCATAAATCTTATTTTATATTAATTAAGATCTATTGACTTTTCATACTATTCCACTATAAATAAAAGATGGTATCAAAGATCTTTTTTGGTCTTGAAATTATATAATAACGGAAATAATAGAAACAACAATCCTAGTCACTATATTGACTTTTTATACCATTCCACTATATTTGGTTTACTTATAAGTTTATGCTTTACATACTGCTTTTGGGCAACCTTATCAACAATTAAGAGATTCATTACAAGGAACATGGTTACTAGTTGAAGTAATGAGCCTCTCGCTATTAAGACTATTCGAGAAAAAGATATATAGCTAACTAGTTTATTAATGTCTTCCAAATGTTATATGTGTTGTAGTTGAAGTTAAGGGCATAAACAAATGAGACTTCTATTTGAGTGTTTTAAGGTAAAAAGTTCTTATTAAAGTAGGTCAGTTAGTTGAAGAAAAGGTGGTAAGTTATTAAGGAAATCTTAATATGATAGGAAAGTACAATTCTTTCATTATGATGAGTTAAATGATAAGTTACTATCAACCAATCTTGAAGAAAAAATTGAAGACGCTTTTCAAGGAGACTAACAAAAGCTGATTGCTTGCTTTTACGGTATTCACTATTTTTTTCTTTTTGTTTCTAAATTTTGTTAAGGCTTCTGACATTTGACAACATGATCATTTCAATGGAGAGGAAGTATTTTCAGCAAAAGTAGAAAGAAGGATGCCACTTTCAACAGTTACCCGGTGAATCTTAAACTTATACTTGAATTTATTATCAGAAATTGGCTTGTATTAACCGATAAGAGTTAGCTTTGTGTGACTATAAAACTTGAATTATGAAAACAATTTTTTGGTAAAAATTACAAAAAAAAAGACTGCTTAGATTAATTATCTACTTTCAATCTTTGCAAAACAAAAAGCGTTGTGCATACGTTTTGTTATCAGAAATTGTATATCAAGAATCTCTTACACTGCTTTGTAAATTTAAAAATTGTCAACGTTATAGGATACGTATTACAGGCCATTCTAGACCTTTAAAACAAAAGAAAAAAGAAAATCAACCCAAGGTGAAAGTATTCACCGATACCTAACCAAAGCGCTTTTTTGTCTGAATATAATGTAAAATGTTATTTTATTATACACAAAAGTGACGTACGGGCTTGTGTATGGCTCACGTAGGTATCGTCAATGAAAATTCTGTAACCATGATATTTAACTGGTGGCTGTCAAGCGTGCAGAAATTTGAAATACTGAAATCATTATTGAATTGTGGAAATTGACTTTGGAGCAATACAGTCCCCTTAAAGGGACCTTCATGTACCCACACGAACACGTTGCATGTACGCCAACTGGCATTGGATGTCTCTTAATCTGGACACGGCTCGTGTTTGAAAGCCGACTTGGCAATGAGGAGCTGATGGAGAATTGAGTCAAGTGATTGGGAACGTGCCCTCGATTCGAGGGCCTTCCAAGCAAATTGTTTTAACGTTCCAGCAGTACATTTAATTCCATCAATTCCTACCACAATTAAGCCTTCGACCTTTTCATTGTTACTAATATTGTCTTTGAAGCTTTCTAGAGGCTAATTTGTGCGTGTATACATACATACGAACTAGAATGTGTGATATCAAAATATAACATAGATCATCTATTTAAAAATTAAATGTAAAATATAAGAGACTGGTGGTCTTTTAACAACATAATTAAGTCATGTAATATATTTTCAAATCGTTTAACATTAATTATTTTAAATGATCGATTTTTCCCTTTTCTTTATATTAAAAATTTTATTTTATTTATTAAATTGATTATCCCTTTTGAAAAATTACAAAAATTTATATCAATTTAGAACATAAACTATAATTTTAAAAAACATGTCATCTGTTATTTATTTACATTATTAAATTCCAAAATTAAATCTCAAATTAATTAAAATTGTATGAGACTTAGAATAGTCTTACTTAGATAAGATTAAAATAAAAATTTTAATATATGGATAAACTGTTACAACAAATTTAATTTTTATTCTATTTATTTTACTATATTTTGTTAAATAGTAATTAATACATAATATATCATTTACTGTTAGCTTATAGGATTATAATCATACAAAAATCAATAACAATTAATGCATACACCTTATTATGCAATTCTATATAATATTGAACCTTCAGTTTATAAATTTTAGTCATATGGGTTTTTCTATAAATGTATATCTTAATTGTTTTATTTATATTAATTTATTGTAATGTAATTAAGCAGTTATAAGTATGTCTAACAATAGATTATATTTTAACACATATCCATATTCTCGAAACCAAAAAAATTTGTTGACCAATATAAATAAATTATGGCATGTTTCTTTTTAGTTTTCGCTTTCAAGTTTAGTTAAAAAAAAGTTAATTTGAGTTTTTTTTTTACTTACACCACCATAAAAGGTAAATTATCTTTAAAAATTTGTTGTAGAAAGAAAAAAGATTGTTGCTTATAAATTACGAATAAATGAGAAAGATGCTGAAATTCAAATTAAACAAAAACAAAATGTAATTAGTGGCACAATCACAATTATGTGGTTTATAATTAAATTCAAAGCATATTATAAAGTAATTATAAAAAGCTTTCAATAGTTTAACTTAGAACGTTGGAATTGTCTAATTTAACCTTTATAGAAAATATGTTCATAGTTTTTGTAACCTTATCTTTAGAATTTTCTTTTACAATAGTTTTGTATGGACATTAAATAAAATAAAATTTTAAGGTTTAATTCATAATCTTAAGCAAAGTATCAAAACTAGTCCGAACTCTATTTTCGAGCACGTTATTAGATGAATAATTATTTAGTATGAAATATAACCTGATGCCACTCCTTGTTGGTTACCACCGTTAATTAAGGTCACATTACTTATTACATGTATTAAGGTTTAACTTGCGTAAACAAGTATTAAGGTTTAACTTGCGTAAACAATCTCTTTATAAAAATATAAAAAAGGTTGTGCATATTATCAGTTTTTTCTACTCTCGCAAAATAGAGGCTAGCCTCGGATACATATTGTGTTGACTTTGGCTTTTTTCCTTATTATGTCTATTATTTTTATTATTATTATTATACTTCCTAAAGAACGTGATATGGCATATAGAATAGGCCTCCAACTATAAAAATGGAAAAAGAAGAAAAAGTTTTAAGAAGCGAAAAAAACTCAAAATTTTTGGTAAATTTTATACGCATATCTCGCCTGTCAATAATAGTTCGATCATTTCATTAATTTAATGCTCTTAGTCGTACCAATTTCTTGACTTCCTCACTTTTTCTGACTTAAGTTTTCTTTTTTGTACTGTATGATTAAGGGTTGTTTTAAAGTTCATCTACATCTAAGATTAAAATAGATTTAGATCGAGAATTCTGCTAAGTCACGTAAACAAGATTGATATGTTGTTGAGTTATAGAAGTTGTTGAGTTATAGAAGGAAGATAGATGGATGAGAATTGCTCATGTTTTTAGGTTTACTGGTCGACGATGGTGACAACTGAAATTGTCAATGACATTTACTGTTGTTCTTTGTTAGGAAACCACGACGGATTCCCATCCTAGTCGTATTGGAATAATTATCTCAGTCGTATCGGAATAATTATGAAACTTTTTTGTGTCCTCTAATTTTTTGAAAATCAAAATCTCTTTAATTCTATAAAATGATTAACACAAATCATAATAAAGTATAAACTTAATTCTTTCTTTATTTGATCCTTTTCTTATCATATCTCTTGAACTATTTCCTAATTGATCTATCTCAATCACTGTAGTCATACAGATGTTCGGTCTCTAATGATATCCACATAATGGGTTGAGATAACTCTGTAACTCTTACAGATATGGTTAAGTAAGAAGTGATAATCCCATAAAATTTAAACTTGTTTATGAAAAGTTCTAGATGTTTTAGTAATTTAATTAAAATTAAATTTTAATTTCATTTAAAATTTAATTAGAATTACAAATAATTTTAATTAAATACCAATTATGCTCAAATAAGTTCCAATATCTCATATTGATCCTTATTTATTAAATATCTCATATTTAATCATAAAGTTTCTCGAACTTTACAATCAAGTTCAATTTAATAAAATATATTTGCTCTCTTAAACTCATTCTATATGTGAGATTCATTAGACTCCCAACTAAGTTGACAATGATTACAAATTGTAATTCTATAATACATAATTAGAACTAGATAAATTAAAACTTCTTTTAATTTATCTTTAATTCTCCAATTAAACAATTGGTAATCATATATTAAGATTAGCGTCATGACCATCCAAATATTTAGGAATGTCAAAGTAGTTTTGACTAATATTTTGTGCAAGATTTTTTCATATAATTCAATCCTTTCATTAGAAAATGTTCTAATTAGACATATAGTATCTCATTAATGTCTACTTTATTTTGAGTACAATTATATTAATTCTTTGTCATTAGTTATCGATTCAATTAATGACATTAGTAAACTGTTTATAAAGTATCATTCTACCTTAGCCAAGGATTTCCCGAACTAATATTAATCGAGAACAACAGAATATTCTCCCTAATTATTTTAGGGTGATGAATCATATCTTAATTATTCAAGTCTTTCTATATAGTTCATGTTACATCTAGTGACTACCAATTGACCGACCCATGATTAAATGAGTCATATATTTTATCAAAACATAATAATTCCTATACAAAATAACTTTGGACACCTCAAGTCAAATGATCATTTATACAATTATCACAATGAGAATTCCATAAACAAACAAGTAATATTCTAAATAGTTAAATTTCTCATGTCAAGTCTATTTAGTGAACTTATTCTCTAATAAATACTTACACATTTGTTTAAGTATCTCCATAAGTTAGCCTATAAGATCAACTAAAATGCAATGGATCTTAAACATTTCAATGCAGCAACTAAAGTGCAATGGATCTTAAACATTTCAATGCAGCAACTAAAGTGCAATGGATCTTAAGCCTTCCAACGGAATGTGTAACGCACTTATGACTACCATATTACAGCATTCATTCTCTCGTAAACGAATATTACATTTCTTATTAGTGATCATAATCTTCGTCATCCTCCATTCGATTACATCTCCGATTAAACCAACATGCTGTCTTAAAATGTTATATTATCTTTACAAAACAGCAGGTACGGATATCTACATCCGGGAAAGGGCTTGTCGCTTTCTAAATATTTAATACGAAAATCATCTGCATCTCAAGAGGTCAAAAGCGGCAGTTTTGTCGAGTAGCCAACGGGATTGACGGGCAAACCAAATTAGTTTCCGCCACAAATTAAGATAAGGTACTGGAGCATTGATTCTCACTTTACCGGTTGGTACGGGCCAACATCTTCCACCTGTCATTTTCTTTACACGGATCATCGTTTCGTTCACATCCACATATTCTTTGAATAGAAAATATAGTCATGTTAGTCGGTTTGGAAAAATTAATGTAGTAATTTGACAATTTTGAGTTTTAACTTGACTTGCACCTCAAAAAGTCTGAATTTGGCTTTTAGTTCATTAGAGAGAGAGAGAGTTTATGTGCAAGTTTAATAAAAAAAAAGTGCTGATAATTTATAATATATTGAGATATTGGATCATTTTGAGACGAAAATATGATTAACACCGAATAATAGGAGCAAAAGATTTGATACCATATACCCACCGTTCTATAGAATTAAGGGTTTTCGGATAACCAAGGAAAATAAACTCCTGGTTGTTTTCTTTTTTTAATCTTTTAGAAGTGCCATATGAACGCAATTATTTTATTTCTAAATTCACGAGACTTTACAAATTTATGTAAATGCGCTGATTTCATGAAGTCATGAAACTTTACAGCGTGCCAGAGACAAAATTGTGGCAGAGCTATAATTGAAGTTTGCTCCTCTCAAGTCTCAATTTGAACAATTGTGTCAAATGTCACCGTCTTTACTTTAAAAGGTATGACTTTTAAAAAGGCACTAAATGCCAAGTGTCATGATGTTTCTTTGAAACTTCCGAGACTGTCATATTAGTATAATCAGTGTACCAAGGAGGATTCCCGAATACCTGTAAATTGTATTTTTGTTTTAATAGTTGTTAATTCATGAGTCTAGAAAGTGAAGACTAAACTAACAATTAGTCCAATGAACAAAAATAAATTTCAAAATTTAAGACTTATTCTAGTACCAATTGTTGGGATTAGACCGTTTATTGTATATTTTATTTGCATTGAGAACTTAAATTGTCCAATATTTAGAATAAAGGAGACAAATGCAAATAATTAAATATATCAAACCCAAGCTCAATTAGCTACTATAGAATATTAATAACCAAATT
>JAOSBO010000008.1:37165715-37179724 GCA_027563915.1 Erythroxylum rotundifolium | reverse complement strand
GAAATGAAATGGAAGAGATAATCTAGGAGTTAGATGTAAGTGTGGGAAGTTTGAAAATCTGGAAAATGTTCACTGCGTATGTTTCTGTCAAAGTTTGCCGAGGCCAACACTTCTTGGATCGCCGTGGCTAACTTGAAGGATGACATTCGCCAAGGCCAACTCAGGGGTTCACCGCAGCGAACTTGAAAGATTTCATGTGAACTTTTCCTCTCTGGAAAAGTTCGCTGCGGCGAACTTTCCAGCACAAAATATGCTTTGATATTTTGACAATATCTTGACCTGTAGTTATCCAATTAGGATGGTTTTTGATTTTGAGTAAACTACAGACATAGTGATACAAATTATCTGAAGAAATTAAATTCTGAATCGGACTTTAAAAATTTTAATTTTTGAGTGGAAGTTGAGCATAGGACACTGTCTCAGAATAAAAGCAGTACGAAAATATTTGGAGTATAACTTTTACACTACTGAACCAAATCAAATGATTTTGGTGTCATTAGAAACTTATGAGATAGAATGAAAATTATCAAAATGAAATTGTTTCCAAATTACTTCATTTTCATTGTTTAAATGATTAGAAATAGTAGACCTGAAAGTCAGTGTTTGGAGAAAAATATGAAATGATTCATTGGGTTATGAAATTAGATTCAAAGTGTTTATTTGAGGTATAAACCCTAGGTACAAATTTTCCTTGAGTGAGTTTTGATATAAGACTGATAATATGATGAAAATAATGGAAAGATACTCGAGATTGTTATTGAGCATACATTGTACACATTCCATATACACATTTGTGCATGAAGGAATACTTAAGATTGCAATTATTAATATGTGTGCAATGTGTGTATTGCATAATTTTTGATGTGCAGGATAAATGTACACATTCAGAAGTTTCCATATCTTGGAAGCAATTGCTCATCTGGAGCGTACTGTGAGTAGACCTAGATGGTCTCATTTTATTGTTTGTTTTGTGTGAATTTTAGTATTTATTAACTACTGAATGTCTGTATGAATGTGATCAATTGTGTTGGTTTCCAGACAGGAGGTCCAATGATTGTGATGCTTGGTTGAGATATTGAAGTGTTGCTTGTATGTGAATGAGATGAACTAAGTGTACATAATTTGATGATAAATGTGTTTTGAATGAGCAATTGCATGTAAGTGAAAATGTGATTCTCAACTTAATGTTGAATGCCGGACTAAAGTCCGATGATATATGAATGTGATCATGCAAATGTGATTGATGCATTTCATTACATGATTGCATGAAAGATAAAGGCAGTTGTGACTAGAGTAGCCACCGAAAAAGAGCTTAAAGTTCATATTGTGAAAAAGAGCTTAAAGCTCAGAAACTGTGATAAGAGCCTCAGGCTCAGTTGTGAATGTACCCAGTATCCACTAAGGGATATGGGACATCATCTGATACTGCCCGGTATCCACTAAGGGATATGGGACATCATCTGATACTGCCCGATATCTACTAAGGGATATAGGCTAGATAAAAAGGCACTCGGTAACAACGAAAATAATAAATGAAAGTGAGTCTCATGTGCACTGCATATGCCTTATATGAATGATTATAATGGTTTGAATAATTTCTGAATGTGATATGTATTGAATGTAAAATGTGAAATGATTGATTAAGTGTATAAGATCCAAAGTGATTATTAAATAAATAATGTGAATTATGTGTTATGTGACTGGGTTAGCCATCGAGGATGTTTATTGTAACTTGTGTATTCAAATATTTATGTTTTGTAATAACTTTTGTAACTTGTGTAACTTGTGTAATTGGGTGAGCCATTGAGTCTGCTGTAATTATTGTAACTTGTGTATTCAAATATTTATGTTTTTTAATAACTTTCCAAAATGGAAATGTAAATGAAATTGATTTTTGGGTGAAATTAATATTTATGTGATTGAAAAAGTTTAGGATCGAAACGAGCCTGATTTGATTATTGATTTTCCGTAAATGTGTGCATTGTTTTTAAAAAAATGTACTGAGATTTGACAGACTGAGTGCTCTAGCATGTCACCCTCTCGGGACAAGTTCTCGAACATCATACAAGATGCCGAGTATGGTTCTTGCGAGAGTGGGATGTTGCACGATAACCAATTGGTGAAACGTTTGCAGATCGTTTGCAAACCTATAGACAATCACCAGTTGCGGCAAGAAAAGCAAGATGATAACCTCCAGGTGAAACGATGATAACCTATGCTCCGTGCTCTACATGAGATATTCGCTACTGGTTTCTCTTCAGTGTCAGAGACTTCATGCTCCACATGTATGAAAGCACACACATGCAAAGCAACCAGGAAATTGCATAAACAAGTAACGTAACATATACATGGAGAAGTCCCAAGCAGATACGAAAGTATGCATAGAAAAATACATGGAGAAATCATAGGAACATAATAAGCACAGTAATAAGTAATAAAAACAAACACAAACCCATGGCGTTAGAAAAATCGAAGCTGGGCCTTGAAGAACTTGTTAAACCTGAAGGTAAAGTCTGCGCAACTGTTTTAGAATTCATAAAAACCTATTGTGATATATTACGAAAACGTAATTTTTCTGTTTCCGTAAAACGATTGTAGTTCTTTTATTTTTAAAACAACACAATGTAACAATAATGAACCAAACATGTTTTAAGATGAATTTTTATTTTTTATAAAAACCACAACAAAAAAAGGGGTAAAAATGAAAACAAACACCCCCTTAACAATTGGTCCAATGAAAAAAATAAATTTCAAAATTTAAAACTTATTCTAATACCAATTGTTGGGATTAGACCTTTTATTTTCTATTAATATCACATGCATTTGTCGTATTTGCATTGAGAACCTAAATTGTTCAATATTTAGAAGAAAGGAGAAAATGCAAATAATTAAATATAGCAAACTCAACCTCAATTAACTACTATAGAATATTAATAACCAAATTTACATTAGATAATGAACCATCTCTATTGTTATATCATTATTATATTTTTTGATTTAACACTTTTAATTTATTTACTCTGATTCGGTCAAAGGCATGGGATGCATACCAAAGAAGTTAAGATGGATTGTTTGGCTTCCTAATCCCTGAATGGAATTGCGACTTAGTTACCCGGACCTACTCTATTATGATTGAACCTTTAAATAAGATTCTCAACCTATATAGGACATAACGACCTTTTCACATGAATACACAAAAACAAGGATATGGAGCTAATGTAATACTTTAGAGTGTTTTTGTATTGCAAAAATTGAATAACCCTACCCTACCAATTTTTTGGAATGTTGTATGCATTCTAGTGAGAATGTGATGTGATTTGTGAAGATATTCTAGCCTTAAAGATTTACAAGGAATAGGTGTTTTATATCTTCTAATTGTTAAATTGAAAAAAAAGGACCAATGAAAAATGTTATGCATATTTTTCCCATCACTGAAAAATGACTCTAATTAAAAATGCCACAGTTACAAATAACGGAAAGTAAAGTTATCTTTCCATCATTGATGACTACATGTTAATGCGTATATAAAGAATCCTTCGCCCTCTACATGGTTTCATAAAAATAACCTATTATTGTCTTCTCATCAATAACTCACCAAAAGCTCACAAACTTGGTTGACAATTTTATTTTGAGATCAAAAACTGTGATCTTCCAATATAATTTTAGAAACCTCCAATCTAGCATTAAACCTAACATACTTAGATATAACTCACTTATTACTTAAAAAGATTTGCCTTAACTACTTCTTCATTAGAACAAAGTACTAAAGTGATAAGAAATTAATCACAAATCTTGTAATAGTAGGACGATAAAAATTTCTATCATTAGCAAAATCCTTTTCTCATTAAGTTTAGGACCCATGCATGATTGTAATTGAACTTGGTCACTGTATTGGCTTTCTGCACAGTTTCATTAATGATAGGAAAGTATCTACTATCTCTTATAATGACAACACAAGTAGTGCAATAAATAGAATTTAACATGTTTTATAATCTTTTTCCAGCTACTTTGCAAGCTTGATCATTGTCAATAATGAATTAAATAATGTTTTCTAGCCCAACTTCATTTATAACTTTATCAAATATCTGAAATAGAGAATTGACATTTCTAATAATGCCAGATGCATCAATAGACTTTAAAAAAATTGTCCCTTTAGTGGAATAAACCAAAAATTGATAATAGAATCCTATCTTCTATTTGTCCAACCATCACATATAATTGAACACTCATAAGTTGCCTAAGTCATTCTTCCTTTATCCAAATAACTAGTTATCTCATGAAGAAAGCTACTCAGAAGTTTACCTCTACAGTCATTAATTGAAAGAGCTGTATATCTTAGACTATAAAAGGCAATAACATCCACCATGGGCTACTAATAATAAGATTGAGCAGTATTAAATGATATGCTTGAATCATAAAACTATCTACCCATTGCCATGTCTACTTTTTGAGTTGCTTTTTTAGATTATACGGCATTATAAATTGAAAGCAGAGCTCCAAAAATTGTTTGTGGTGTAAAAAAGTCCAATACCTGTTTGTTCGTGGTGTAAAAAAGTCAAATACCTGTTTTTTCTTTTTCTGACATCAAGTTCAACATTATGTTCTTATTGGGTGGGAAAAACACTCTTAACATCCCCACTATCATTCTAACCATTGGAAAAAGAACTTCTACAGCCAATTTCGTTCTTCAGTATTTGCCTGCTATCTTTCTTATGTTGATATGCTTTAAACAACGTTTGTATTTGTCATTTCACGTTATAACTCACTTTCTTACAAAGCTCCACATTACCTTTAATCTTATCCATATGCTTGTTTAATCTAATGATTGTTCCACCTTTCAAATGCTTGTTTCGATAAAAATAAATGATATGATTCTTCATTCCAGTGACCAATTTAACATGGCCTATGTTGGATCATTGAATCTTCCTGAAGCAACTAAATTATCATGAGTACTTAAATTTTTCTCCATTTATCTGTACAAATAAATGAAGATATATGTCAAAATTAAATAATAACTTCAAATTAGAATAGTTGTTCTTTGAACTTAATGTCATTATCAACTATTATTACAAAATTTATAATGTTCAAGTCAAAACAAACATAAAAGTACATATTAGATTCAAAAAACACACATATAACTTGAATTAAAAAAATATAAATACATCTTATACAACTCATTTTTTGTAAATATATAATTCAACCATAAACTCACAACTATAACCTATTTTATGTGATTACATAATTCAATCATAAATTCATAACTATAACTTATTTGTGCGATTACATAATTTAAACATAAACTTACAACTATAACCAATTTTGTGTAATCACATAATTCAATCAGTAAAGGTTACTCCTTTGTGATCAAAAGGTCACGAGTTTGAGTCATGGAAATTGTCTCTTTGTAAAATGCAAATGGAAGGTTGTATACAATTGATGTTCCTCCTCTAACCCTCACAAAGTAGAGAGTCTTGTGCACTAGGGTTGTTGTTGTTGTATATAATTAAACATAAAGTAACCAATTTTGTATGATTACATAATTATATTTTTAATATATAAGCCATTTTATGAAGACTATTATGTGACAATATACAACTCATTTTTGTGCACAAAATAAATAAAAAATTTAAATAAGTAAGCACTAATATCATTATTTTGCCTTCTTCACTAATTTTTCATTCACCAATTTTAATCAACATTATTACTAAATTGTAATTTTAATATGAAAATCTTTCATTCATCAATTTTAATCAACATTCTTACTCAAATACTAGATAACATTACTCATAATCGTCAATTATACACACTACACAATTTAAGTTCAAGATAAGTCAAATAACCATTTTGTGCACACAATAAACAATCCAAAACAATCAAAAAACAAAGCATTATTATCATTATTTTTTCCTTCTTCACCAATTTTAACCATCATAGTTATTGAAATCTCAGTTTTAATTTAGTAATCTTTCATTTACCAATTTTAGTCAACATTCTTACTCAAATCCAGATAACATTGCATATAATAGTTAACTTTACATATCCCATAATTTAAGTTCAACACAAGTCAATATTGAAAAAATATATGGAGAAGCTCTTTCGGAAACATGGATGGCATTTGGAAACCTTGAACCCTTGAGGCTACTTGAGTACCTTGACAATGACAGGAGGAGAGTATGGTTGATGATCGATGGCTACAATGTAATGACATGAGGAGATGACGACTAACGTTGGCAAGTTATAGTGTAAAATGCAAGATGTAATGACTACGATTATAGGGTGCAAGATGCAAGATACTAACTGTTGCAATGGATTGTAACAACTGCAAGAAAATGAGCATTGACACAAATGACAATAGTGACTATGAGAGAGGAGAGTGAGAAAAAGATGCAAGACAATGACAAACAATTGGTTAGAGGGTATTGGGTAATTAGCTTTTAGGGTTAAATATTTTAAAATTTTCAATTTAGTTCCAAAATGTTTTAATTTTTTCCAATTAAGACCAGTAACTTATTGGTATTTTGGGACTTTTTTAATTGATAACTTGCCAGTATTTTAGTACCAACTGATTAACCATCGGTATGAAACAAGTATTGTACCATTTTTGCCAGTATGGTACGGTATTTACATCATTGATGATGAATGAAGAACAAGTATCGATGATTTGATGATGTGTAAACAATTTATATTTAAAAACATAAATATAATTTTAACTGTTATGTTATACCCTACAACCAATTTTAACTAGTTAATGTATAAGACAAAGTTTATGAGATAAATGCATATTTCAAATAAAATTATAACAAAATAATAATTATGATATTAATGTTGCATTTATGTATTATCCTGAAATTATTCTTAGTCATTATTATATTAAGATTGGACATTACTATAATCTAAAAAGACTAGCACACTTTATATTTCTTCCTCAAGAAGGAAATAATTTATTTCATAACCAAAGTATAAAGATACTTAAATAAGCATGTTGTTTCTTATTAAAGAACAAGCTCACTGAACTGAGCTCATATAAGAATTCTGTTTGGAGCATTACTTGAATGTCTATAGAAATTCTTATTGTGATGATTATATAAGTGATCATTTAACTTGAGTCCCTAAAGTATCTCGTATAGGGATTGCTATCTTTTAATACTACTTATAGCCTATTTTAGTCAAGGATAACTCAACCCTCAGTCATTAAATATAATAGAAATTATATGGAAGTATTTGAGTAATCAATATATAATTCACCACCCTAAAGTGATTAAGGAAAATGTTATATTGGTCTCAATTAATGTTGATTCAAAAAATCCTTGGCTAAACACTTGAGAATACTTAGTGTCATATATTATGATAATAACTACATATATTTATAAGACATGAATCAAATGTCACATATTTCGAGACTCAATCATATAATAATAGCTACGCATATTTACAAAGACAAAAAAAAACAAGTGCCACATATTTTAAGATGCATGTTTCTAATAACATTTACACACATTATCTAAGATATGAGCCAAGTGTCATGCTTTTAAGATGTAGGCCTATAATAGCAGTTGTGCACCATTTTCTTAAAACAAACTAAATGTTGTGCGATAAGTGCTAACTAGTTTATGTTTTTAAAATGATTTAGGAATATCTTGCTTATGTTTGGCTGATTTTTTAAGGATTTGATATTTAATTTGACTTATATATTGTTTTTAGGCCTTGTTTTAGCTCCTTAATAAAGAAGGAACAAATTCGAACAAGTTAGAGCAAGTTTTAGATGATTTTAGAGGAAAATGGCTCAAAACACAATACTATATTGTATACTAAGGAATATGATTCTATCTTTTAAGATCTGCATTAGGTTCTTTTATATATAAGTCCTAGTTTTCTGTTAGAGGTAGGAACACAGATCTAACACAAATATGTATTAAACTCATGTTTGTCGAAATATTTTGAAATCCTGGGGTTTTGAAAATAAAAGAGAGAGAAGTATGAAGGAGATAAGAAAGGAGTTGACAAAACATCATTAAAGACATGAATTGGAGCATCTTTAGCCAAAACTGAAGCAAATTTAGAGAGAAAAGAACATATTTCCATTAATACTTTAGTCGAGACTTTAAGATTTCAAGATTTATAAGAATGACTTCTTTTATTTTGTGATATTTCTTAGGTGTTGTTGGCTTTATTTATCT
Source organism: Erythroxylum rotundifolium (assembly GCA_027563915.1). Taxonomy (NCBI): domain Eukaryota; kingdom Viridiplantae; phylum Streptophyta; class Magnoliopsida; order Malpighiales; family Erythroxylaceae; genus Erythroxylum; species Erythroxylum rotundifolium. The sequence continues at coordinate 37,171,547 of JAOSBO010000008.1, read as the reverse complement.
TAGTATGATTTATATTAGGATAGATCTCGATAAGATGAACCCTATAACTATTTGTTTGGATTGATTATTTGATTTAATAAAAGACTTAAGTTTTATTCCAAATTATTTATGGTTACTTATTAAGATTAAATTGAAATATGATAGCATTTTGTTTCAATTTCAGCTTTCACATATAAGGACCAAGAAATTATATGTATGAATGAATTATAGCATGGATAATATGGGTTATATGGAATCCTAGAGATAAGATTACATAAATCGTCTAGGTTAGAGCCAAATCTAATAATTAAATTTATAGAACAAGTTAATGTATTCTTATGGATTTTGAGTAGAAAAAGATTTCAATCAATCAACTTATGGATATAAGTTATATTTCTTGAGAAATAATATGGTTACTACTTTAGAATTTCTTCTGGTCTAAGAAACTAGAGTTAATAGTTGAATTAAGATAAATTTAACATAAAAAGGATCTGGAAGGATTCTACATATAAATCTTATTTATCAATCGATGCTTTAGTCTTGTTTATTACTTTGGTTTGTCACTTAGATTAGTAATTTTATTTTAGCTAATAATTTCTTTTTAATAAATTATTTATTTTATTATATTAGATAATAAAAAGATAATTATTACTAATACTTGTAATCTTTATATGAACGATACTAGTATTCACCTAGACTATATTATAAGAACAATAGGTACACTTACCTAGTTAATCTTTAGTATTACTTTAAACATACACATCATTATGCATTAAAGGACATAGCCATTTACTAATAAATATCTATATTTTCCTACACACACACACACATGTGTGTGTGTGTGTGTGATTATAACCCTATAATGAATTTTTGAGAAAGTTTACAATTATTAAATAAAACTAGCAAATAGAATAAAGATCTAGGCAAATCATAATGCTAAAAGTAACCTCTCCATTACATTAAAAATATACACAACCCTAATGGCCAATAAAAACATTAAAAAACACATATACCTTATACTAATAGGGGGAGAAAATCAATTCCTAAAAGAAACCATGTACTCAGTTAGGGAAGGTTTAGGCAGTGAATGTCTTAAAGCATGGTTATCAAATAATCATTTATGGACTCATCTTTAGCATTCCCCTAAAAAATGTTACGTTCAACTAGAAGATCCTATAATAGAAGATTGTTAAAATTTAGGTTTAAGCGTTGAACCTCCAAAATTTTATGAAATTCAATTAATCTTTTTATAAAGGAATCCATCATCTTATGATACTTCATTGATTCAAATGTTTTACTCTTTCAAAGTTTCGATAAATCTATACCTTTTGATTGATAATAGCTTAAACTATGAAGGCGTCTAATAAAATATCATATGTAACATACAACTTTTTGAAATTGCTTTGAACCATCTGAAGATCATGTTTAAGCTTTCTCACGTCTCCCTCCCTCTCTTCTTTCTCTACCTATAGATCCATGAAGGACTTGTTCAACTTATCATTATCTATGAAAATTGATCTTATTTCCAATTAGATAGCTAAAAGTCCATTGTTGTCCTTTTGGTGCAGATAGAAAATAAGTTTAAGGCTTATGAAAATATTATTTAGAATAAATTTGCTAAAAGTAAAAGCATTGAAATATTAATTAGCATTAACCTATAATTACATTAGGATAACAGTCAAGTAGTTTCCTATATGCCCTCATTGAGATACTTATGATCTCTAGGGAGAAGTCCACTATAGAATGTGAACCAATGCTATTTGCCTTAAATATAAAGTTAATCATTTCAACATTGTAGTTAGGGCAGTAGATGTCATTTGTGGTTGACTTTCCAACTAAGAGCTAGGTTATAATATATCTAAAAGTTGTTATAACCTCTTCCTTTAGAGCTCTGATTGAAGTTACAGTACTAGCTGACTCCACAGGGATAACCATTTGGTATATAGTTATGACCCTTTTCTTTTATTTGCTACGTGTAATATCATTATCACCTTTTATTATTGACCTTATTTATGAGCTTGACTAAATTCATATCTGTAGCTATGAGAAATTAAAGTAGTTAATGACTTGGAAAAATATCTAGAGAGGAAAGAATCATACATGTTCCTTCATTTGAATTGTCAACACATTAAGTGAACTTCTTCCTCTAACATCACATCCTTAGAGAGAAACAAAAACTCTTTATTTAAGAGAATCCTCACTTGATCTTCTAACAATGTGTGATCTTTATACGTCTTATTGAAAAGAGGATTCGTCTTACCTAATATACACCTTAAATTACACCTACTCACATCTTACAAATTTTTTTTAAAAAAATCTCTTTTACTGGTTGGCACTCTAAGAGACACTAACAATCTCATTTAAGGCTTATAATTAAGGATGAACCATTTATAATAATTCTCAATAGGTCTAAGTTGATGCATATATTAAAAATGTGTTATTGATAGTTTTATGCCTAATAAGTATGGGTGAAATAAGCTAAGTGCAAGCTTATGCCATCAATGATTTTTTATACCACATAATGGAACAAAAGTCTTATCCCATTTATGAAGCTGTTGAAGTAAGCACTAATCTCCCCAAGATTGAAATATTATAACTTCTCTGAGTCAGCTATTTCATAATTTAAATACAGTGAGGGATGTTACACTTAGATAATTAGTCTTTAAAATCAAAAAGTCTTAATCTTTTGGCATACTTTTTAATCACATATCAATCGATGCTCCTCAACAATAATTTGGCAGCCAATAAGCACTCCTCAATACCTCTAAACCTCCTAGATTTTGAAATAAACCTTAGATTGGGTCCTCTAAAAAGACATAAAGCTATTAATGAACTTACTAGTTCAACCATTACACTAGGATTGATAATATACCTAATGCAAGGATAAACTTGGGCTTAAGGTTATCTCGCTTAAGATAAAAATAACGACTAAAGGTATGATTTGCACCTTAACGTTTTACAAAAATTTTAAATAAATTTCTACAATTATCTATAGTACCATTATGCACACTAACATTAGTAACTAGTACTCATTGCATCCAAAATTACTAAAATACTATTGTTATACTATAAAAGTGGTAACAGAGATAATGATAAGAGTTTATTTAGACATTGTGTGAAACGTTAAGTTGAAAGTGGCTCCTTTAGCCAATATTTAAAGAAATTATTCTTACGATTATATTAGCATCTAGTAAGTCCAAACTACCTAGTTGTCACCTGATATAGACTAAATTTATTATTAATATGCTAAAAACTGTAAAAAACTTATCTCAATTAAGATTAGGATGTTAATAATACTATTTTTAAAACGTTAAAAATATAATATAATACCATAAATAACAGTAATGACTAACTTAAATTTTTCAAAAAAATATATTGAGTGGCAATCTCTACCTTTTGCCTTTAACCAACTTCAAGCAGGTTACATGGTTGTCTCACTCTTGGGTAGCAAATGAACCTCCATCAAACCTCCTGTCTAAGACCTCTTGCCTAAAAGTTTTTATTAAATTTAATATTTCTCATATAGTTAATGTTGGATATTTTTGACATTTCTTATAAAATTGGACAATATTTAATTACATTTTTTGATTTTTCAATAACTTATCGTTTAAGTTACGTAATTTAATCTGGATAAGGATAATAAAGTGGCCCAATAAATGATCTAAGTTGATAGGTCGAAGTTTAGGAAGAAAATATATCCCGATCAGTGTGGACCCATATCGGCTTCATGATGAGGAAGTTTGATATGGAAGCTATATATAAAGCTTAGGTCTAATGCAGTTGCTCATGTCATTTGTAAGCATGAGGATTCTCTGACCCATTTAGAGAGGTTATGTTTTGAGAAAATTGTAGAAAGACTTTATTATGTCTCGATGAGCAGTTGTCATGAAGACGGTGGTAGATTCGCACTTATTGAAGTTATGGAACCGAAATAAGGTATTTTTCACATTCTTCTATTATTTCCCTTTCATGTTTGATCTGGGATACATAAATAAGTTCTCATTACGTGTTACAGTTAATGTACGATAGCTAGAGTTCTCGCACTTATCATTTGCATCCCTGCATAAGAGTAACTGTGCGACTTCAAACGTCTAGTGGGTTTTGAAGAAATATCTGTATCTTCCTTGAATAGCTACAAGAGTATGCTATACTTACTTGACAACTCATCACTGTACTTGACTGATAGTCCAACCCATTAGCAAGACAAAACCTACATCCCACAACCAACTTATCCAAACCTTGCAACAATTATCTTGCAAGCCATTCTAACTCCACCCACTCTACTGTTCATCTCGGACATCCACTGTCTTCCTTTAAAATGGGAAACGAATCCAACTGTGTATGCTGAACCCTTCCCTATATAAAGAAGGATACATAATCGAAAAAGAGTAGTGCATCTCCATAGCTTTAGAGTTCTACCAATTTAAATATCGAAGTGCTTTGTCTAGATATAATTCTGAAACTGTTTGTTGTTCTAAAGACCAATGTACATGTGTAGGAGATTGATGCGTCATTTGTTCAAAAAAATAAAATCCTATTAGATCGAAGGAATTCCATCACTCAAAAAGATGGTCCTAATTATGAGAGAATTTAGTTTCATATAATGTTCTTTTTGTTGGGAAAAGATTACCTGTTTTTAAAAGCCTTTGTCACTTTGTTCCTATTGAGATCCATCTATCCAGTAAGCATAAGCTTTTGGAACAGGTGATCTGAGCCATTTTTTTGCCTATGAAAAGTTATCAATATTGGAAGCGTACCTTTCAAAAATTGTATGTGTGATGGGTAATTAATATGTATAGAAATTGATTTTTAATTGCCACATTCAAAGACAAATTTTCTCTTTAAATGTACACTAAATGACATATTGAAAGTTAGAATGACTGGAAGTATATATTTGAATGATCAACGAAGGAATCTTACTATCCCTTAATTCTCACATACAAAAGGATATTATGTCAAGCAGAACCTGGCCCTATATCACATTGCCCTCTCTTGTAACATGGCTCTGTTTTACGATTCTATTTTATAGTTAAAAAAGAGAAAAAGAGAAAAAGCATGAAAATTGACTCTTATTACTTTTTTGTCATTTGAAATTGCAAAATTTTGTTTAAGTTATTGGTGTAAATTTAGTGGATGGGAATTTCTTAATAGAGCACCTGTTATTGACATAATGTTCAAGTGATCTTTATCAGTTGTTGATTGAGGAAACAGTAAGAAGACTTTAAGCTATTTAAAAGAAATTTACTCTTTCAAAGTTTTTTTGTTTTGTTTTGAAAAGGTAAAAACGTATTGAAAGTAAGTAATTACAAATAAGAACGTGTCTCATATGTAACAGCTGGGCTAACATGTTACTATAGGGGTAGAACAAATATGCTTCAATACAAAGAGTAAATAATATGACGTTGGGTATCTTAAACATTAAACGACCTCGTAGAGAGGCAAATAAAACAAGTAGAGAGAGATGCCGAAGAAGGAAAACTCGATCTGTCTATCTAAATGTTTATCCAGAACGTTCTAAATTAGGGTTAAGCTCAAGCGGTGATCGTTGAATCATCGCGTGGCTCTACGTTGTTAAGTAAGGTTTCCTATCTTCAGAGCTGTGTCTTCATCTTCTTTCCTTTGAGATGATAGAGGTTTCTGTGCATAGATTGTCAGAAGGAACCTTCCTGTTTCTTAAGTGGATTCCATCATAAGGTGTTTAAGCAGTAGCCATCTTCTCAAACTAGTTAACCTGGGTTTTTGAAGAACATGAATCATATAGAGGATCCATCTTTAAGGTTAAGAACTTGTTACGTCCTTAGACTTAGGGTTAAACTGATTTGGTTTTCCTTTCTCCTATGAAGCCTTTTTCTG
>JAOSBO010000008.1:37151389-37165615 GCA_027563915.1 Erythroxylum rotundifolium | reverse complement strand
CGAGATCTTTTTAAGGTTCTTATGGATTTACAAGGAATAGGTGTTTTATATCTTCTAATTGTCAAATTGAAAAAAAAGGATCGATGAAAAATGTTATGCATATTTTCCCATCAGTGAAAAATGACACTATGATTAAAAATGTAACAGTTACAAAAAACAAAAAGTAAAATTGTCTTTCCATCATTGATGACTGCATGATAAAGCATATACAAAGAAGGCCACTTTTTCAAATTGACCTTGTTGCTTCCTTCACCCTCTCTATAGTTTCATAAAAATAGCCTATTGTTGCCTTCTTATCAATATCGTCCAAACAAAATACTCTCGTCAAAGGCTCACAAACTCGGATGACAATTTAATTTGGGATCAAAGTCTATGATCTTCCAAGATAATTTTATAAACCTCAATCTAGCATTAAACCTAACATACTAAGATATAACTCACTTATCACTTGAACGCATTTGTTTTAACTTCTTCTTCATTAGAACAAAACACTAAAGTGATAAGAAATTAATCGCAAATCTTATAATAGTAGGATGACAAAAATTTCTACCATTGGCAAAATCCTTTCTCATTAAGTTTGGGACCTATGCACAATTGTAAATAAACTTGGTCACTTTCTTTGCTTTCTACAAAGTTTCATTATTTATAGGAAAGCATCAACCATCTCCTATAATAACAACACAAGGAGTGCAATAAAAAGAATTTAACATGTTTTATAATCTTTTTTCGGCAACTTTGCAAGCTAGATCATTGTCAATAATGAATTAAATAATGTTTTCTAGCACAACTTTATTTATAACTTTATCAAGTATCTAAAATAAAGAATTGACATTTCTAACAAGGCCAGATGTATTAACAGACTTAAAATTTTTTCCCTTTAGCGGAATAAACAAAAAAACTGATAATAAACTCCTATCTTCTATTTGTTCAACTATCACATATAATTGAACGATCATAAGCTAACTAAGTCATTCATCCTTTATCCAAATAACTAGTTATTTCATGAACAAAGCTGCTCAGAAGTTTTCCTTTTTACTTATTAATTGAAAGAAATGTATATCCTAAACTATAAAAGGCAATAACATCCACCATAAGCTAGTAATAATAAGACTGAGTAGTATTAAATGATATACCTAAATCATAAAACTATCTACTCACTGCCAAGTCCACTTTGTGAGTCGCTTTTTTAGATTGTAAGGCATTACAAATTGAAAGCAGAGCTCTAGATGTTGTTCGTGGTGTATAAAAGTTAGATACTTGTTTCCTCTTTTTCTCATATCAAGTTCAAGATTCTCTTCTTATTGGGTAGGAAAAACACTTTCAACATCCCCACTATCATTCTGAACATTGGAAAAGAACTTCTATTGCCAATTTCATTGTTCTGTATTTGCCTTCTATCTTTCTTATGTTAATATGCTTTAAACAAAGTTTTCATGTCATTTCACGTTATGACTCACTTTCTTATAAAGTTTCACATCACCTTTATTCTCATCCATATACTTGTTTGATTTGATGATTATCCCACCTTTCAAATGCTTGTTTCGATAAAAATAAATAATATGATTCTTCATTCCAGGAACCAATTTAACATGGCCTATGTTGGATCATTGAATCTTCCTGAAGCAACTAAATCATCATGAGTACTTGAAATTTTCTTTATTTATCTGTAAAAATAAATGAAGATATATATAAAAATTAAATAATAAATTTAAAGCAAAATAGTTGTTCTTTGAACTTAATGTCATTATCAACTATTTTTACAAAATGTATATTGTTCAAGTCAAAATAAACATAAAAGTACATATTAGATTTAAAAATCACACACATAACTTGAATTAAAAAATATAAATACATCTTATATAACTCATTTTGCATGAATATACAATTCAACCATAAACTCACAACTATAACCCATTTTATGTGATTACGTAATTCGATCATAAATTCACAACTATAACTAATTTTGTGTGATTATATAATTTAATCATAAACTCACAGCTATAACCAATTTTATGTAATCACATAATTCAATTGGTAAAGGTTACTCCTTTATAATCAAAAGGTGATGAGTTTGAGTCACGAAAATTGTCTCTTTATAAAATGCAAAGGGAAAGCTGTATATAAATGATATTCCTCTCCCAACCTTCACATAGCAGAGAACCTTGTACATTGAAGTTGTTGTTGTTGTATATAATTCAACATAAAGTAACCAATTTTGTACGATTACACAATTCAATTTGTAATATATAACCCATTTTATGAAAACTATTATGTGACAATATATAACTCATTTTTGTGCATAAAATAAACAAACCAAAACATTCAAATAAGCAAGCACTAATATCATTATTTTTCCTTCTTCGCTAATTTTTCGTTAACCAATTTTAATCAACTTTATTACTAAATTGTAATTTTAATATGAAAATCTTTTATTCATCAATTTTTACTAACATTCTTACTCAAATACTAGATAACATTGCTCACAATCATCAATTGTACACACTACACAATTCAAGTTCAAGATAAGTCAAATAACCATTTTGTGCACAAAATAAACAATCCAAAACAATCAAATAACAAAGCATTATTATCATTATTTGTCCTTCACCAATTTTTCATTTACCAATTTTAATCAACATAGCTATTGAAATCTCAATTTTAATTTAGCAATCTTTCATTTACCAATTTTAGTCAACATTCTTACTCAAATCCAGATAACATTGCTCATAATAGTCAACTCTACACACTGCATAATTTAAGTTCAACACAAGTCAATATTGAAAAAATATATGGAGAAGCTCTTTTAGAAAAAATGGATGGCATTTGGAAACCTTGAACCCTTGAGGCTACTTGAGTGCCGTGATGATAATAGGAGGATACTACAGTTGATGATCATTGGCTACAGTGCAATGTCAAGAGGAGACGATGACTAGAGTTGGCAAGTTATAGTGTAAAGTGCAAGATGTGATGGCTGTGGATTGTAGGTGAAGATGCAAGATACTAATTGTTACAATGGATTGTAATGGCTGCGACAAAATGAGCAATGACACAAATGACAATAGTGATTATAAGAGAGGAGAGTAAGTAAAAGATTCAAGACAATGACAAACAATTAGTTGGGGGTATAAGGTAAATTAATTTCTAGGGTTAAATATTTTGAAAATTTCAATTTAGTCCCTAAATGTTTTAATTTTTTTTCAATTATGACCAGTAACTTATTGGTATTTTGGTTTTTTTTGTAATTAAGACCGATAACTTGCCAGTATTTCAATACCAACTAATACTAACCAACAGTATGAAACAAGTAAGTATTGTACCATTTTTTGCCAGTACGGTATGGTACTTACATCATTGATGATGAATGAAGAACAAGTATCGATGATTTGATGATGTGTAAACAATATATATTCAAAGATATAAATATAATTTTATCTGTTACTTTATACCCTACAACCAATCAGTTAATGTAGTTTAGTGACATAATTATTTAAAAATATTATTTATCTTATGCATATTTATTTAACTAATTGATGTATAAGATAAATTCTATGAGATAAGTGTATATTTCAAATAAAATTATAACAAAATCATAATTAGGATATTAATGTCGCATTTACATATTATACTGAAATTATTCCTAGTCATTATTTTATTAAGATTGGACATTAATATAATGCAAAAAGACTAGCACACTTTATATTTCTTCCTTAAGAAGGAAGTAATTGATTTCATAACTAAAGTATAAAGATATTTAAAATAAACATGTTGGTTCTTATTAAAAAACAAGTTCACTGAACTGATCTCATATAAGAATTCTATTTGGAACATTACTTGAATGTCTATAGAAATTCTTATTGCGATAATTATATAAGTGATCATTTAACTTGAGTCTCCAAAGTATCTCGTATAGGGATTGCTATCTTTTAATACTACTTATAGCATATTTTAGTTCAGGACAACTCAACCCGTAGTCATTAAATATAATAGAAACTATATGGAAGTATTTGAGTCATCAATATATAATTCATCACCCTAAAGTAATTAAAGAAAATGTTGTATTGTTCTTAATTAATGTTGATTAAAAAAATCCTTGGCTAAACACTTTGAGAATGATTAATGTCATATATTATGATAATAGCTACATATATTTATAAGACATGAATTAAATGTCACCTATTTTGAGACACAATCATATAATAATAGCTACGCATATTTACAAAGACAAAAAAAATACGTGTCACATATTTTAAGATGCGTGTTTCTAATAGCATTTACATACATTAGCTAAGATATGAGCCAAGTGTCATGCTTTTAAGATGTAGGTCTATAATAGCAGTTGTGCACCATTTCTTAAACCAAAATAAATGTTACGTGATAAGTGCTAACTAGGTTAAGTTTGTGTTTAGATGATTTTTTTAGGTTTTGATATTTAATTTAACTTATATATTTTTTTAGGCCTTGATATTTAATTTAACTTATATATTTTTTTAGGCCTTGTTTTAGCTCCTTAATTAAAAAAAAAGAACAAATTTGAACAAGTTAAAGTCAAGTTAGAGCAAGTTTTGGGTGATTTTACAGGAAAATGGCTCAAAACACGATACTATATTGTATACCAAGGAATATGATTATGTGTTTCAGATCTGTATTAATGTTGTTCTTTTATGTATAATCCTAGTTTTCTGCTAGAGGGAGGAACACAAATCCAATACAAATCTATATTAAACCCGTGTTTGTTGAAATATTTTGAAATCATGGGGTTTTGAATATAAGAGAGAGAGAAATATGAAGGATATAAGAAAGGAGTTGACAAAACATCATTAAATACATGAATTGAAGCATCTTTAGCCAAAATTGAAGCAAATTTAGAGAGAAACGAAAGTATTTCCATTAAGACTTAAGTCAATACTTTAAGATTTCAAGATTTATAAGAATGACTTCTTTTGTTTTGTGATATTTCTTAGGTATTGTTATTTTTATTTATCTTAGTATGAATTAAATTAGGATAGATATAGATGAGATGAACCCTGTAGCTATTTGTTTGGACTAATTATTTGATTTAATAAAAGACTCAACTTTTATTCCAAATTATTTATGGATACGTATTAAGATTAAATTGAAATATATTAACATTTTGATTCAATTTCAAATTTCTTATATAAGGATTAAGAAATTATATGTATGAATAAATTATAGCATGGATAATAAGGGATGTACGGAATCTTAGAGAAAAGACTACATAAATCTTCTAGGTTAGAGTCAATTCTAATAATGAAATTTATAGAACAAGTTAATGTGTTCTTAAGGATTTTGATTAGAAAAAGATTTCAATCAATCAACTTATGGATATGAGTTACATTTCTTGAGAAATAATATGGTTATTGCTTTAGAATTCCTGTTGGTCTAAGAAACTAGAGTTAATAATTGAATTAAGATAGGTTTAACATAGAAAGATTTTGAAAGGATTCTACGTATAGATCTTATTTATCAATTGATTGCTTCAGTCTTGTTTATTACTTAGATTAGTAATTTTAGTTTAGCTAATAATTTCTTTTAAATCAATCATTTATTTTATTACATTAGAAAATAAAAAGATAATTATTACTAGTACTTGTAATCTTTAAAGGAACAATACTAGTATTCACCTAGACTATATTATAAGAACAGTAGGTGCACTTACCTAGTTAATCTTTAGTATATGAATAGTAGGTGCATTTACCTAGTTAATCTTTAGTACAATTTTGGTCATACACATCATTATGCATTAAAGGACATACCCCTTTACTAATAAATATCCATATTTTCCTAAGGTCCTACTCTTGATATTCAAACCTACATTTAAAATTACACTTTACACATATATAGACACACAGATACACAGATATAGACACAGACACAGACACAGACACACAGACACAGACACATGTGTACAACCGTGTGATGAATGTTTGAGAAAGTTTTCAATTATTAAATAAAAAATAGCAAATAGAACACAAATCTAGACAAATCATAACGCTAAAAGTAACCTCTCTATTACATAAAAAATATACACAACCCTAATGGCCAATAAAAACAAAAAAAAACTCATACACGTTATACTAATAGGGGGAGAAAATCAATTCCTAAAGGAAAACTTATAGTCAGTTAGGAAAGCTTTAGACGGTGAATGTCTTAGAGCACAGTTGTGTGGTGAATGTCTTAGAGCATAGTTGTGAACTCATCATTTACGGACTCATCTTTAGTGTCCCCTTAAAAATGTTTCCTTCAACTAGAAGATCCTATAATAGAAGATTATCAAAATTTAGGTTTAAATGTTGAACCTCTAATAATTTATGAAATTTAATGAAGCTTTTTATAAAGGAATCCATCATCTTGTGATAATTGATTGATTCAAATGTTTTACTCTTTAAAAGTTTTGATAAATCTATTCTTTATGATTGATAATATCTTAAACTATGAATGCTTTTTATAAAATATCATTTGTGACCTACAAATTTTGAAATTGCTCTGAACCATCTCAAGACCATGCCTAAGTTTTATTACCTCTCTCTTCTTCTCTTCTTTCTCTACCTATAAATCTATGAAGGACTTGGTATCTATGAAAAATTATCATTATCTTCTGTCCAATTTGACGACTTAAAGTCCATTGTTGTCTTTTTTATGCATATAGAAAATGAGCTTAAGGCTTATGAAAATATTATTTAGAATAAATTTGCTAAAAGTAAAAGCATTAAAATATTAATTAGCATTAACCTACCTTCACTATTTTACATTTGGACAACAATCAAGTAGTTTCCATATGCCTTCATTGAGATACTTGCGATCTTTAGGGAGAAGTACACTATAGATATGTGAACCGAGCTAGTTGCCTCAAATATAAATTCAATCGTTTCAACATTATAGTTAGCGTAGTAAATGTCATTTGTAGTTGACTCTCCAACTAAGCTAGGTTATAATATGTCTAAGAGTTGTTATAACCTCTTCCTTTGTAGATTTGATTGAAGTTACAGTATTAGCCGAGTCCACAAGGATAACCACTTGGTATATAGTTATAACCCTTTTCTTTTATTTGCTAAGTGTAGTATTATTATCACCTTTTTTTATTGACCTAATCTGTGAGCTTCATTAGATTCATATATGTATCTATAAGAAATTAAAGTAGTTAGAGACTTGGAAAAAATATTTAGAGAGGAAAAGAATCATACATGTTTCTTCATTTGAATTGTCAACACATTAAGTGAACTTCTTCCTCTGACATCATATCCTTAGAGAGCAACAAAAACTCTTTATTTAAGAGAATCCTCACTTGATCTTCTAGCAATGAGTGATCTTTATATGTCTTATTGAAAAGAGGATCTGTCTCACCTAATATAGACCTTAAATTACACCTACTCACATCTTACAAACTTTAAAAAAAAAAATTCTCTTTTACTCGTTGGCACTCTAGGAGACATTAACAATCTCATCTAAGGCCCATAATTAAGGATGAGCCATTTATAGTGATTCTCAATAGGTCTAAGTTTACGCATATATTGAAAAAGTGTTATTGATAGTTATGTGCATAATAAGTGTGGGTGAAATAAGCTAAATGCAAGCTTGTGCCATCAATGATTTTGTATACCACATTATGGAACAAAAGTCTTATCCCATTTATGAAGCTATTGAAGTAAGCACTAATCTCCCCAAGATTGAAATATTATACCTTCTTTGAGTCAGCTGTTTCATAATTTAAATACAGTAAGGGATGTTAAACTTAGATAATTAGTCTTTAAAATCAACAAGTCTTAATCTTTTGGTATACTTCTCAATCACATAGCAGTCGATGCTCCTCAACAATAATTTAGTGACCAACAACCACTCTTTAATACCTCTAAACCTCCTAGATTTAAAAACAAACCATGGATTGGGTCCTCTAAAAGGACCTAAAGCTATTAATAAACTTATTACTTGAACCATTACACTAGGATTGATAATATGCCTAATGCAATGATAAACTTTGGCTTAATGCTATCTCGCTTAAGATAAAAATAACGACAAAAGTTATGATTTGCACCTTAACATTTTACAAAAATTTTAAATAAAATTCTAGCACTATCTCTAGTACCATTATGCACATTAACATTAGTAAACTAGTAGTCATTGCATCCAACAATTACTAAAATACTATTCATTGTACTATAAAAGTGGTAACAGAGATAATAATAAGAGTTTATTTAGACATTGTGTGAAACGTTAAGTTGAAAGTCGTTCCTTTAGCCAATATTTAAAGAAATTATTCTTTGGAGTATATTAGCATCTAGTAAGTCCAAATTACCTAGTTGTCACCTGATATAGACTAAATTTATGATTAATATGCTAAAAACTGTCAAAAACTTAACTCAATTAAGATTTAGGATGTTAATAATACTATTTTTAAAATGTTAAAAATATAATACAATACCATAAATAACAGTAATGATTGACTTAAATTTTTCAAAAAAAAAATTAAGTGGCAATCTTTACCTTTTGCCTTTAACCAACTTCAAGCAGGTTACATGGTTGTCTAACTCAGTTTTTAACTGGCAAATGAACCTCCACGAGGGATTTATATATGACTAAGCAACTGATCGTATCAATGTGGGACTGAAAATGTATAAATATGGGATTAACGATCATAACTGCGAGACATTCCCACTTCTTGAGACCTCTTGCCTAAAAGTTTTATTAAATATCATATTTCTAAAGTAGTTAATGTTGGATATTTTTGACATTTCGTAAAAAGTTGGACAACATTTAACTATATTTTTTAGTTTTTCAATAACTTACCGGTTAAGTTACGTAATTTGATCTGGATAAAGATAATAAAGTGACCTAATTAATGATCTAAGTTGATAGGTCGAAGTTTAGGAAGAAAATAGATCCCGATCAGTGTGGACCAGATCCATATAAGGCTTGTGATGGGGAAGCCTAATGTGAAAGTTATATATAAAAGTTAAGGTTTTCTATAGTTGCTCAAATCCTTTGTAAGCATAAGGATTCTCTGACCCATTAAGAAAGTTTAAATTTTGAGAAAATTATAGAAATACTTTACTGTGTCTCGATGAGCAGTTCTCGTGAAGATAGCAGTGAATTCATGCTTGTTACTGCCTTGAAAAGCTTTTTAAAGTTGTGGAACCGAAATAAGGTATTTTTTGTATTTTTTCTATTATTTTCCTTTCACGTTCGATCCGAAATATGTAACTAAGTTTTCATTACGTGTTGTAGTTAATATATGATAACTAAAGTTCTCACACTTATCATCTGCATCACTGAATAAGAGCAACTGTGAGACTTCAAATTTCTGGTATGTTTGAATTTTAGGTTTTGAAGAAATATCTGTATCTTCCTTGAAGAGCTATAAGAGTATGCTATATTTGACAGTTCATCACTGTAATTGACTGATACTCCAACCCATTACTTAGCAGGACAAAATCTACATCCCATAACCGACTTACCCAAACCTTGCAACAATTATCTTGCAAGCCATTCTAGCTCCACCCACTCTACTGTCCATCCCGGACATCCGCTGTCTTTCTTTAAAATGGGAAACGAAACCAAGTGTGTACCTTGGACCCTTCCCTATATAAAGAAGGGTACACATTCGAGAAAAGAGCAGTGCAACTTTGTAGCTTTAGGCTTCTACCAATTTAAGTATCGAAGTGCATTGTCCAGGGAGAATTCTGAAACTGTTTGTTGTTCTAAGGACCAGTATGCAGGAGATAGATGCGTACTTTGTTCAAAAACTAAAATCCTTTTAGATCGAAGGAATTCCATCACTCAAAATGATGGTCCTAACTATAAGAGAATCTAGTTTCATATAATGTTCTTTTTGTTGAGAAAAGATTACTTATTTCTAAAAGCCTTTGTCACCGTGTTCTGTTAGAAGGCCTAACTCAGCCCCAAAAGTTAGCTTAAGAGGGGGAGCTTTGCACATTATTATAAATTGTTGAATGCTCTCATACTTGTAATGGGTTATTGATATGTGTAGAAATTGATTTTTAATTGCCACATTCAAAGACAAATCTTCTCTTTAAATGTACTGTAAATGACAAATTGAAAGTTAGAATGACTGGAAGTATAGATTTGAATGATCAACGATGGAATCTTAATATCCCTCAACTCTTACATACAAAAGGATAATATGTCAAGCAGAACCTGGCCCTATGTCACCTTGCCCTCCTTGTAACATGGCTCCGTTTTGGGATTCTATTTTATAGTTAAAAAAGAGAAAAAGCATGAAAATTGACTCTTATTACTTTTTTGTCATTTCAAATTCAAGCTCACATAGTAACTTGGGGACTTGCTAAATTTTGTTTAGGTTATTGGTATAAATTTAGTGGATGGTTTTGGATAATTTTATAATGATCCACATTGGGACCACATATGTATATAATTCATGTGTGTTACCATTTCATTAGCCTTAAATTAAGTGATCTAATGAATTGTTTAAGTAGGTTTAAGGGTATATTTATCATGGAATTAACATGTAGATACCATTGTATAATTTCTATTTTTTGTTTCTATTTCTATGAGGCGTAGAAATAGAAATTATAAAAGTTTTCTCTAATTTTTTTAACCGCCAAATGAAAAAACTCTATATAAAGGGTTATGGTCCCCAATCTATTCACTAATGAGACATTTTCTCTGTATCCTCTCAAAAGAGAAATCATAAACAAAACAAAAGGGAATTGGATTGGAAGACAAACCCGATCAACATCATTCTACGTTGACTTATTACTATCAATGAAATCTGATATGCCTTTCTTTTTTAATATCTTGATAATATGATATGATACATGATTTTATAATTAAGTTTTGTTAGGATTTAATTCTTAACAGATGGGAATTTCTTAATAGGGCACCTGTTACTGACGTAATCTTCAAGTGATCTTTATCACTCGTTGATTGAGGAAACGGGAAGAAGATTTTAAGCTATTTAACAGAAATTTACTCTTTCAAAGTTGTCGCCACAATACACTCGTGTAAGTTTGCTTTTTTCCTTTTTACTGTTGACGTTGATTTATTGAAAACAGCACATTAACGTATAAAATATGTGCATGATGCACGAGCTACGCTATGATATGTTTTCCAGGAGCATCGTATGACACATTACATGGTGTTGAGCTTCGCTATTTGTGCCTCTTCCATGACAATATATTCATTCTGTACACCAATTTGGATTGAAGTTTATCCTCGTTTTTGTGTTCTTTGACATCTGTGCCCCCAGAAAGTCAACTCGAAAAACAAAGTGTGTACCAGGAAATAGGAAGTTGGAAGTGAAAGGAGAAAGTAGCTAGGGAAGGGGGCGTGACTAGGAATAAAGTTAACAATGGGTGTACACCCAACCCTTGCTAAGTCCACTTCTGAGAACTTTCTCTTATGCTAATGATGGCTAAGGAGAAACTAATAAATCAAAGCTTTGTTTCCATTATCAAAGACTTCTAACAGCAACATATGATTACCAGACAAAGCATTGGGTCCTTGTGACGATGAAAAAGTTGGATGTCGGTTGAAAAAGGATAGGCGTATAGATGAAAGAAAAGAGTAAGAGCAATGATTAATCTATTGGATTTTTTATAAAGCAAACACAGATGTCTACATCCTTCACCCACTTGTATATCGCTTTAAAGCAGCAGCTCAGTCCAGGTGATTCGGAGCGCCTAAAGAAAAATCCGGTTATAGGAATCAATATTAAACGTACATGCCATGCTTACCAAGTAAAATTTATAAGTACTTCACTCGTTAATAGATTGAAAGTAATTTAGTATTAAAAATGTAGCTTCTTTTAAATTATTATTTTTACAAATATATGAATAACGAGTAATAATAATTATTATTATTAGTGCGACAAAATGTTTTAACTTATTTTATAAAATTTTTTGAATAAACATGTATTTCTTCAAATAAGAATTTTATTAGTCTTTCTAGTCTACTTGGCTCGTCGGTTTGTTAGCTATGATTAATTGAAACCTTTGCTTTCACCTCCCAAATTAAAGTTAACACTTAGAAAAGAAGATTAATTGGTGAAGTCATGGAATAGGACAAATGTTTTACGTGTTCTTGCTTTAAATCACAACCTTTAAACCTTAAGTCTATTTATCTGCGATTCACCCGCTGGAAATATGAGAAGGGGAAAATATGCGACGTTATAGATGACAAATTGGATTTGTAAGTAATGAAGATGTCGAAATGAACGTTGATGAAAATCATAGTAAGCCGGATTCTCTAATCCTTAACCCCATACTGTGAGTGAAAACCTTGATCATTCATGATAGCTTGAAACCAACCAAACATTTCAATTAGAACAACCGTTTTTTTTTTTTTTTCCAATTTAAAGGTATTGACAACATATCCGAAAACAGTGAATAGTTCAAAATTTAAACAGCTAGCTCCGTCATTCGTAAGCATTAGTGGAATTAGTTTAGATACAAATAAAATTTGCATGTCTATCGGTAGGGAAAAAGAAAGGCTTATTCAAGAGGTTCTTCGAATTCAATAAGCAGGCAGTAGAAGCCAGGGCTTCTTGTACATAAAGTGATAAGGAGCTCCGACAAAAACTTCATACAATAATTCAAACCCTCGCACACCCAAAACCTAAAGCTAGGAATGAAACATAGCAAGCAAAAATTGGCATCTCATCTCAGAATATTTCTGATTTATTCTAAACTTAGCCAGTGTAATTGGATAAGTGAGTGCAGCATAAACAGACGGTGGACACAGCCTAAGTTAAACAATTTAACATTCAAACAAGTGACTAAAGGGACAGATGTTCACTGATCATTTCTTCACTGTTGCGGACTTGATGATGTCAACAAACTCCGGCTATAACATAGGAAAAACATAGTAAGAGTGAGCCACCACTGTGGGAGGTAGAAAGCAAACAAGAAAGTCAAAAGTTGTTATGAATAAGACATCCACCTTCAAAGAAGCTCCACCAACCAAAAATCCATCAACATCTGCTTGTCCGGCCAACTCCTTGCAGTTTGCTCCATTTACGGAACCTACAGTTTGCCAGAGTTCAATTAGAAAGAAGAATTTGTCACCAAGCAACCTTACCCAGAGGAGAAGATAAAGGATTTGGAAAATTCTGAAAGCAAAGTATGTGACCGTGGTACCATCTAATAAAATATACCTCCATAGATAATTCTAGTTGATGAAGCCACCTCAGCACCAACATTGTCATGAAGCCATTTCCTCAACTCAGCATGGACCTATTATATGAATCCAACAAATCTTGGTAAAACTGTTAAATAGAGTTGTCTACATCAGATAATGGAAAAATCAAGTGACGCATGTATCTCATGAACAGATAATTAAAAAAAAGAAAGAAAGAGAATGGGTGCATGTCCATGCACTTAAGTGACAAAACTACAGGTTTCATTAAAATGCAATGTGCTCACATGGTCGGCACCACAATATATATGCACACAAATCTGAGCTCACAAAAAACAAGATACACATTACCCGCAGAATTGAAGAGGAGTAAGTAATACAAGTTTGCAGCAATAAGTAACTTCATACTTACTTGTTGAGCCTGAGCAGGAGTTGCAACCTTTCCGGTACCAATGGCCCATACTGGCTCATAAGCCAAAACGATATTTGCCCAGTTAGTTATTTTATCTGCATAGGGAAATAACATATCAGTAAAAATACGAGTAAAAGGGAACTGGGAAGAAGTAGATTAGTCAATCCTCTGTCATATATGGACAACACTTCTAAGAGTACCCATACAGGAGGAAAGCCAGTCATCTACTAATGCAGGGTAGAATCTATAAAAAATCTTCTTAGACTATTCCATATATATCCATGAGATCAAACAGTAGCAATGCTTATAACATTCAAGAATTGTGGTGTTGGGGAATTTGAATTTGAATGTCAACAATGCTCAAGTACCTGCAATTGCTTTTGTTTGTGCAGCAACAACGGCCATTGTGGATCCTGATTCTCTCTGCTCTAGTGTCTCCCCAATACAAGCAATCACCTTCAAGCCTTGAGAAAGAGCATATGCAACTTTATCTCCAACAAACTGGAAACATAAGCAGAGCGAATAAACTTGACAAATATTACTGTAAAGGATGGCTCGAGAATGAATAACAAGAAGTAGATGAACTTGCTAATAAGCATTTATCTATAGTAATGTGACAAAGCCTACCTCATTTGACTCATTCAAAAGAGCTCTTCTTTCAGAATGGCCGAGAATAACCCATGGGA
>JAOSBO010000008.1:37136751-37148740 GCA_027563915.1 Erythroxylum rotundifolium | reverse complement strand
AAACAAATCATACCGACAACATCCTGCGAAGGAACTTCAGCTTCGTTCAAGGTGGTGACGATCTTCTTCACCTCCTCGTTGGTTCCGTTCTGCAACAAAAATAAGAAGTGATCAAACTCCAAGCATATCACAAAAACGTTGTTTTGTCTTTTGTTTTCTTTCCCTAACACAAGAAGCATAATCCGATTTTATGATTGCGACAATATTCTCAACAAACAAAAAAAGGATAAAGCCAATCAAAAAATAGAAACAACTATTCTCGAGTAGAAAGGTCTAGATCTGACACAAAACAAGAAAAACCGCCGAAGAAAAACATCCAAAGATCGTTAACTAAGTACATATATATATATAGACTAAAGAGATCGGAACAACTCAGTAGAGAAATCCGAATTTGTTGTAAGAAGAAACCAAAAAAGAGGAGCAAATAAAACTGAGTTAGGATACGGAGAGGAGATGGAAGACATGACATACACATTTCCAGTTGCCGCCGACGAAGAACTTTCTTGCCATGATTAGCCGCGTTTCGTAGTTTAGTACAGACTACAGACAACAAAGTTCAGAGGCTTTGGTCGCAGATAAACACACTGGTTTGCTGGGAATACATTTATCCCTTATACTTGCGAGGGTTGAATCTTTGGAATTGTCGATGTTTAATGTGGGGTCCACCTTCACGTGATCGATCAGACGGCAGGCAGGCATATGTACTTTATTTTAATTATTTATCCATTTATTTGCGGCTGTTATATTATGTATGTTTTATAGGGATTAAAATCCCTTTAATTATTTGTCCATTTATTTGCAGCTGTTAAATTATGTATTTTTTATAGGGATGCAAATCTTGGCCCGACCTGGCTCGTTTTTGGCCATGTTAGTTGGGCTATGGGCAGACCATGGCCCGTCCAAGCTGGGCCTCAGTCCGACCTATGACTCACTGACTTTTTTCGAAATAACATTGTTTTTAGATTTTTTTAAAAAAATTAATAGACTGATCGAGTTGGGCCAGGTCAAGAGTAGCTCGAGCCCAACTTGACCTATTGTCATCCTTAATATTTTATAGTTAATTTCGGAAAAGAAGAGTCGTCGCCTTTAAAATCACATTTCATAACCTTCACGGTATGTTTGGTACTTTGGTTCATAGGAATAGGAATTATATTTTTGGTATATTTTTAAAATTTAAATAATCTTTTATTTGGTTAGATAAAAATATCAAAATACCTAATCCTCAATTTTTAAGAATAGCTAAAGGTTATCAAAAAGTGCCTTTAGCTATTTCAAAAATAGAGTTATTTGTTGAAAACTTTTTTATCCTTTGCATTTCTTCTTCATTCTTACCTCCTAGCATAAACTTCTTCATTTTGTCCTCTCTAGCTTACTCCTGCATTCACTTCATTTTCACTCTCTACCTTGCGATAAACGTCATTTTTAACTGCATTCACGTCATTTTCTCTCTCTTCAAGTCAACCCAGCCTTCTACCCTCTGTCCTTTTTTTGGGTAAGTTATTCGTCTTTATTCTCATAAGTGATGCGTTTATGTTGATGGGTTTCGATTGGGTAAGAGGTTTTGTTGAATTGGCTTGCTAATTTCTTGATTATGGGTATTTTTGGTATGTTTTGTATTGTGGATTTCGTTGCAGTTGAGAGTTCCTTTCACAAAAATGCGTATATACATAATATACTCATGTCATGAACACAGACGTGGGCTTTTTTTTTTTCGATTCAAAGAACGCGATACCTTTAATTGCTCATTTTAGAGCATGTTTTGAATATACTCTAATAAATAATATATAACAACAACAACAACAACAACAATGATCATAATAATAATAATAATAATAATAATAATAACGACGACAATAATAATAATAATGATAATGATGATGATGATATATCTAAACATAAAATATAATTAGCCAAATGAAGTTGAACAACACAATTCAAATGGAGCAAAAGAAATGAACATCATCATTTAAAGCAAAGGTTTATAACAATTTAAAAATGACGTCTAACTGCCATTAAATTAGAAGCAATATTATCACTATATTAATTTATTTATAATGTTAAGATCATATTATTACTATGTTACAAAGAATTAATGATGTGAAAAAATTATGTAAGCAAATGTATTCTTAACTTTATGGTTTATGGCTGTGACTTATAAGTCACAACCGTGTAAAAGAAATTATGTCATGATTTCAACGATTAAAATATATTGATGTAGGCCGAATAAGACAAAGTTATCTTCATAAAAGTTGTAGCTTATCCTCTTAGCTTTCCAGTGATATAAAGTTCGTAATTTTTGGACATCAGAATTGAAAAGTAAGATTTTTACAATTTTGAGTGTCACATTAGGAGTGCACGATCGTAACAGAGCCAGGAGTGCACTAGCACGATCATGACAAAACCTTTCACTTATGGGAGTGCATGATCGTGCTTGTGCCCGAGGGTGACTGTGACTCATCTCATTCCCTTACATCTGCTATGATGTCACATATATAGATCTATTCCTAAAACGTGGTCGTAACAGATGTAGGGGAATGAGATAAGTCACGGTCATCCTAGTGCACAAGCACGATCGTGCACTCCCATGAGCAAAGGGCTCTGTCACGATCATGTTAGTGCACGCTTGGCTCTGTCACTATCGTGCACTCTTATGGGTGCGACTATGGGTGTGACACGTATATATATAGTTGCATGTCACAGGTCTCCGTGTGTGTGTGTGTGTCTAATAATATATTTTTATATATATAATCTAAAAAATATATCTAATATATCTAAAAATTTATAAATTTATCTAAAAATATAGCTATTAAAATATAACTAATATAAAAAGAATTAGAGTATATTTAGATAAAAGAGTATATTTAGATTAAAAAATGAATATTGAATACAAATAAAAATAAAAATAAAAATATATATATGTATTATAATATATTCTAATTTTTATTCTAATTATTTGTTATTAACAATTTTGATTTTATTTTTAGTTCTTATTTAATTAATTTGTTTATTTAATTTACACACACACACACAAACACACATATTCTTTGTCTTCACACAATAATGAAAATGAAGATCAAGCTTCAAATAAGGATTGCAAACAGACCGATTCCAATTAATTTAGCACCTTCTAACATAAATCTTAAAGAGTAGGTATTCCCGTCTTATTTTTACTAAGGTAATTCTTCCCCGCTTTCTTACTTTTAGGATGAAGAGATTAAGCTATCTCCTTCTTTTTTCTTTTTATTAGTCTGAGAATATTAACAAAATTCTCTCATTTTCTTGAGGATTTATCAGCATTCCTACCGGGATGTTGCCTCGACCGCTCTTTTTTCAACTGTATATATATAGAGTATATATATATATATTAGACTTTATATATATTGATATAGAATTAAGTAAAATAGGTAGAGTCTAATATATATAGAGTCATTTAAAAGCTTGTAATAGGCAAAAGAAGAAAAAAGGGGAACACAGTTGCAGTACTACCTTGGATAAAAGTAGTGACTCTAACATTCATGAATAAACTGTATTAATCTACGCAGAATTAGACAAAGTTGTCTTTAGAAAAATTGTAGTTTATCCTTTTAACTTTCCAACGGTATATCATATGAAATTTTTGGATTTCGAATGAAAGAGATATGGCTTTCACATGATAACGTCACTGGTGCTAGTAGAGGCTGCAGCGCTATCACTGACAGAAATTGTGTCCTGATTTCAGTGATTAAACTGTATTGATGTTGGCCAAATTAGACAAAGTTGTCTTTATAAAAGTTAATAGCTTATCCTCTTAACTTTACAATGGTATAAAGTTTGTAATTTGTGGACATCAGAATTGAGAGATATGATTTTTACAAGTTTGAGTGTCACATTAGGAGTGCACAATCATGTATATAGATATCTATATCTATATCTATATAGAGGGTTCTTCTATCCATGCATTGATATTTTGAAAGCATTCCAAAAACATTTTTAATGTCAACTTTTTTGCTTCTTACTGAATAGTCTTTGAAGGGATTGCATTAATTCTGTCTAAATTGGTTGGTTTGCCCAAAATATGCATTTTTGTATGGGAAGGAGATGGAGGCGGTGATTTTAATACTTGGGTATATTGTGGTCTAAAGGTTGGATGTTGCTGTTTATATTAGGCTAGAGACTTTTCTGCTTCTGTTTTGGCGGTAAAACTTTTGTGTAATATGCCTAAATATCCGATAATGTGTGTAGCTGCTTTATGCCATGCATCATAAATGCCAACCATTGGACCGTTATAAATGACATAAGTTTTTGCTTCAACTTCATCTGTTTGTTTTTGAGGTTTACTGGAGGTTGTCGATGCTTGGGTAATTTGTTGATTGACACACTTTTATCCAATGATAAAATAAAACGAATAACTAAAACACAATTAAATTTAAAAGATGGACGAGATATTCATAAAACTTCAATATTAAATAGATTCATCAATCGACAAAATATTATTTATTTTGGAAAAATAGTTTATGAAACTCCTATTAAAATAGATCAATGTAATGGACATATTCGTATTAATCTTATTAATCAAGAACAAAATTTTAAACATCTACAAAAAATCCGTACCGAAAAAGGAATTAAAATAGGATATATACACCTCTCAACTATTCAGATATTGTTAAAATCCACTTTTCAAGACAGAATTGATTCACTAATAAGAATGACTATTTTAGATGAAAGAATGACAAATTTAAATGATCAAATTATTGGAATAATGAATGGAAATTTAGTTTATGGAAAAATAAAATTCAATACTCACTTAAAAATAGGATTACCTTTAAAATCGAAAGACTTAGAAGATACTATAACAATTGCATATAAATTTTATAATGTAAATTTAATGACCATAGGACAATATCATTTTTCTATTACCTATCAAATTACTTATGCACTCACAAATTCTCATCATAGTGTTGAATTTAAAAATACAGAAAGAATATATATCGATCAACTCTTCAATAATGTTGCAAAAGTAGGAACAAATTTTAGAACAAAATTAAGAACTTTACCTACTATTCAATATCCCATTACTAACAGACATTCCTTTTCAGATACTTCAACCACTTTATTCAATTCTCCTTCTTTAAATAGATCTCAATCTTTAAGAATAGAAAGACCTCTGAGATCAATTAAAACCAAGGAATCTGATAGATCTATTAAAAATCCAGCCATTTTACATTCATCTCTTGAAACTTCACAAAAGATAGATATTCTTCAAAATCAAATTTCTGATTTAACTACCTATTTAAAACAAACATTATGAGTATTAGTCAAGAATTACATGATATAAAAGAACAATATATACAATTAGAATATCAAATAAAAGAATTATTACAAAAACAATCTATTCTATTACAATTAGTCACAAAATTAGTAAATGAAAATAAACTACAAAAACAAGAATTAAAAAATCTATGAGAAATTAAGTCTTTTCCAATAAATTCTTTAAAAATTTCTATTGCCGTAGCATGAAATGTTGTACTATCATTAGTTGCTTCTTTATAATGAGGTGTATTTTAAAGATATTCTTCATTGTCTAATAAAAATCGTTGTACTACGCCTGTAGTTTTATATGTAATAAAATACCAAAGAGAATTCTTATTTATAATGTCTCCAAAAGGTTTTCTCAACTTGTAATAATAATTGTATTTTATTTGTCCAATCTAAAATTAATTCTTCTGGATGTGTAACACAATCAATATTAAGTGTAGTATCAGTTCTAGTTATAATATGTTTTGGTGTATTCAGTAGGATATTTTCTTATTTTTGATCCTTTTTTATAATAACCTTGTCTATTAAGAAAATCATTAGATGTCCAATGCCATGTATATGAATCTTGATCTTGATTATCCTTTTTGCGTTTATCTCCACTTATATGTTCCCCTTTTATATGTTGATCTTGATTATCCTTTTTGCGTTTATCTCCACTTATATGTTCCCCTTTTATATGTTGATGTTCTTTATTATTTTTACTACTTTCTGGTTTATCTTCTTCTACAAAGATTTCTTCATCTGATTCATAGGCATGTATAATTTCATCTTTTTCTGTTACTTGATTTAATTGATTTGTTGAATGAAGGGTTAATGTTTGTACTAATGTATATCTATATAGATATATTTATTTAGATATCTAGATAGATATATAGGTATATCTTTATCCATATAGATATATCTATATATATAGAGATATATATAGATATATAGAGTCATGTAAAAGCTCGTAATAGGAAAAAAAAAAGAAAAAGGGGGAACACAGTTGCAGTACTACCTTGGACAAAAGTAGTGACTCTAACTTTCATGAATAAACTATATTAATCTAGGCAGAATTAGGTAAAGCTGTCTTTAGGATAATTGTAGTTTGTCCTTTTAACTTTCCAACGGTATATCACATGAAAATTTTGGACTTTGAATGAAAGAGATATGGCTTTCACACGATAACGTCACTGATGCTGGTAGAGGTTGTAGTGCTATCTCTAACAGAAATTATGTCCTGGTTTCAATGATTAAACTGTATTGATGTTGGCCAAATCAGACAAAGTTGTCTTCATAAAAGTTATAGCTTATCTTCTTAACTTTCCAATGGTATAAAGTTTGTAATTTATGGACATCAGAATTGAGAGATATGATTTTTACAAGTTTGAGGGTCACATTATGAGTGCACGATCATGACAAAGCCGTTCACTCATAGTAGTGCACGATCGTGACAGAGCCAGGAGTGCACGATCGTGATAGAGCCCTTCACTCATGGGAGTGCATGATCATGCTTGTGCATAAGGATGACCGTGACTCATCTCATTCCCTTACATTTGCTACGACTACGTTTTAGGAATATATCTTATTAAGTATATACTTATATATATATGCTTACATGTCACAGGTGTGACTTAACATGTCGCACCTGTGACATGCAACTATTAATTTTAATCCTATTGAATGCTAGTGAAGGTTTTGCTTTGGCTTCTACTTCTTAGAGTCTTACATGGATTTATTTGATGAAGGATATGTAGGTATCCTTCCATTACACCATTGTATCACGTAAGAGATGCAAGGTAATGGCCAAGGAAAGGAAGAAGAATGTAGAGAAAACGAGAAATGAGACAATAGTGAGTAAGGGCAAAAGCAAGGGCAAAATCGACATTAAAGTAAGGAGTTATCAATTGATTGCCCAAAATGCTCCTTACAAAGAGCTTCTAAAAAATCAGCTGGTTAGGTTGACAATCAAATTAAATAGCCTTTTGATAAAGTCAGCCAACAGATTTTGGTTAATCAGCTAAAAAATAGCTGATCAACCAACAACTAAATGAGGCCAAAGAAAATTAATAATAATAAGGAATTTAATAATAGTAGTGGTACTAATAATAATGATGATGATGATGATGATGATGATTAACAATAAGTAGAAAGTTAATAATAATAATAAAAATAATAAAAATAAAATTAATAAAAAGAAAAAGAAAAAGAAAATTAATAATAATAAGGAATTTAATAATAATAATAAATATAATTAATAAAACAATAAAAATAAGTATAATAATAAGTAAAAAATTAATAATAATTAATGAATAATAATAATAGTAGTAGTAGTAGTAGTAGTAGTAGTAGTAATAATAATAATAATAATAATAATAATAATAATAAATAAAAGATATTTTGGTCTTTTTGTTAGCTATTCCTTTGTTATTCCAAGTTTATACTTTCAAACCAAACATTGATATAGAAATTCTTTATCTTTATCTTTTTCATTTCTTGAATCAAACAAAATAATACCCATTCTATCCTCTTCTTTTCTATTCCTAAGAATAACTATTCTATTCCTTATCTATTTCATTCCTTGAACCAAATAAGTTGTAGGTATTTTATCTATTTTTGATAAGAATTGGGCCCACAACATTTTGTATTTTGGTGATTTGTTTTAAACCTTTTTCTTCTTTATTGCAATATTCATCGTCTTAATCAATATTATGAATATTGTATAATACCAAATTTCTTTCTAGTACGATATATATCGTTACTACTAATCATGGTTTTGAGTAATTTTTAAAAATTATAAATAATATTTGAATTTTTAAAATTAAAAAATAGTTCCTTAATATATTTAGATGTATAATTTTTAATTTTACATTAACCATGTCTCTAAAAATTATATTAACAAAAATTGAAATAACAATTATGACTTTATGTCTATCATATAATAAAAATAATTACATTAAAACATCAACTAGAAAGAGTAATAAAATTCTGTGACTCTATAAATATTATAATAAGAGTTCGTGTCAAGGAACAAAACTAAGTAGAGGCAAAACTTGATATAAAAACATTTATATTTAAAATTTTTATATTATTATTGCATCGATAAAATTTAAAATATGCATCAAATACAGGTGAATTATAAGAAGAGAAGAAATGAAATACTGGAACTTTATTCAATCTAATATCTGCTCAAATCATATTGACCATAATTCTCATTTGGTATAGATCTTCATCATTGAGAGGAGTTTCGTCATCACCATCATTCAAATTTATTGCACCAAATGACATGCCAATACTTTCTCATCCAAGATTATATTCTAAGTCACTCTCATTATCAAACTTGGTTCTTCAAAAACTCAATATGCTAAAAAGTTGATATAGTCAAGGAAAATTAGATCTACATAACTACAAGTTCTATTAAGAGTCTTAGTAAACAAATCAAATTAAATTATTAAGAAATTACAAAAATTATATTTAACTTTACAACAAAAATAATAAACTTTTCTCGAAGTATTAAATTCTATCGGATAAAGATCAAGTCATTAAATCCTTTGTGTTCCAATCTATTCCCTTTTTGTGGAATGGATGAATTCAAAAGTACTTAAATTCCTTTCATACTCTGTTGCACTTGTATATTCACTCAGAATTCGAATTGTAATTGCTTAGTGAGACCAATTTGGAGCTAGTGTTTCAGAATTTCACTTTGCAATTCTTAAACAGTAGTTTCAAATTGGTCTCATTAAGCGACTATAAGATAACAAAAGTAATCTTATAAACAAAATAAAGTGACAATTGATTTCTTACAAGTAATAAAAGCAAAAAATATGTATCATGATTAAGTTTGTTTCTTTGACAAATAGCAATGAGCATCCCATAATCACCAGAAGCATCCATATAAACCTCCATTTATGAGCTTAAAGATTTTGCATTATCTCGTGAGCAATAATTGTTGAAATAGTTAATAGAATTTTCCTTTTAACTTTAGCTTGCTTTATAAAACTTGGTCTAAAAGAGGTATTAGGATTAAAAAATTCCCTAATAGCAAATATAGAGAGTAAAGTTGTTTTTTCTCATATCTTGACTACTACATAAGGTGTGTACAAAGAAAGCTTATTTTTAATTGCTTCCTCTACCCTTTTTTATGACGTCATAAAAATAATTCATTGTTTACCTTTTTAGCATGATTATCTAGAAGAAGAATTCTTACTAAAGGCTCACAAACTTAGATTTCAAATTAACATTAGGACCAAAATTTATGATCTTCAAGTATAATTATAGAAAGCTCCAATCTAGCATTAGACCTAACTTGTTAAAATGCAACTCACTTATCCCTTATAAACATTTGCTTCAATTCCTTCTTTATTAGAACAACACATTGAAGTGATAAGAAATTAGTCGCAAATCTTATAATAGCAGGACGACATAAACTCCTACCATTAATGAAACCTTTCTTATCAAGTTCAGTACTCATGCACTATAGATGAACTTAGTAACTTTTCTTACTTTTAAACAAAGTTTCATCAATTATAGGAAAGTATCTATCATCTCTTATATTTTTCAACATTAGCTAAATGCAATATGCAACACAAATAGTTCAATAAAGATTATCATACTTGCTTTGTAATCTTTTTAAAGCTACCTTATAAATAGAATCATTATCAGTGATAAACTATATAATATTTTATAGCCTAACTTTATTCACAACTTCATTAGATATTTGAAAAAGAGTATTAAAATTTCTAATACGGCTTGATGCATTAATAGATTTTGTTAATAAGTTTTATATAAAAACTTTCACTACTGCAAGTATACGGATCGTAACTTGTAATACAAAAGTTATTGTTTCCATGAGGACTAAACACCTAACAACTTGAATAAAACTTTGTTTAAGTTACTAAGGATATGTTTGAATTAAAATAAATTACTAAAATTGAAATAACTATCTAAACGAATCAATTGAACAATTGAGTTACCAATAAGAATGAATATGATCAAAGTTGGAAACCTAGGAATTATTTAATCCTTATTTTGTCACCCCTTATTCATGTTTATTCAATTATTCTTGATCTTAGATATCATAAGGTTTTGATTAAACTTTCTCAAGATCTAACCAAGTAATCCTAATTGAAATTGATATTAATAGAATATTAAGATCTCTCTTTAATTGTTAATTAATCTAATAATTATAGGTCTGTTAAGCTACTAACTCTCATTGTGCAGCTTAACACAAATAACTTGATTCACTCACTCAATTTATTACCAAGTATAAGTATAACAATTATCACAAAGCCTCCATAGATGTATTGAATTTAACAAGAATAAGGTTCAATAAAATAGATCAAGAACAATCCCTAATACAAATTTAGAAACTCATAATCATGTTTAACATCATAATAATCCAAATAAATATTCAAAACAATGAAATAATTGAAGAAATAAAGAAGAAAAACTAGTTGGAGTCTTGATTTAGAAATCTGAAATTTGTGGAGGTTCATGTGATGTCTCCTCTTGATCTTCTTTGAATCTAGTGGCTACTGCCCTTTTTGGAATTTCTCTTGTATTTAAAAAGTGCTTGAGGCTTCTAAGGTTGTTTATAGGGTTTTTGTAATATCCTAGTTCGATTATTGTATTGTGTAATGTGTTGTACGTACATTTTATAGACTATGCTCTATCTATGGTGTTCTAAAGTAATTTAAGTGTTTAAATGTATTATTAGGGTTATAACGAAGATAACGAATAGACTAAAGACGATTCTCGCCTCGACCGAAAATTTTTGAAAACTCCAAAAAGCTACAAAATGAGTCCTAACGAGCTTTAAAAGCCCCAAAATGTGCTTTGGAGATTTAGGTGATACTTTTGAATGAAATCTAGATTATTTTAGTGACATTTAGTGATTTTGTATTCAATCTGAAAATTATTCTGGGCAATTGAAAAGTTATCGAATAATTTCAAAATACGATGACAAGCTCCAGAATAGGATTGGATTCCATAGGAACTGCAACGAGTCAAAACGAAGGTTGTTTGAATAGAATTTGGGTAATCTGAAATGATTGAATTGAAATGCCCTTTTGGGGAAATAATGGGTATTGATGATTTTAAATGCATTCAAAATTTTTAAAAGCATCCAATCAATAAGTATTGACCTTAGCTAGAGTATTTCATGGTCAAAAAAATAAGATGGTTGTGGAATGTTTTCGGGATTTAATTTGGTTAGTTGGTCAATTAAATGCATTAAAGGGAAATTTGGTCTTTTTGTACTCATTAAAGGCAATTTGGTCTTTTTACATGATATTAGTGAATTAACGAGTCATTAGAGATGGCCAATGATAAAATGGCATGTTTGTGATGAGTCAGTAGTGATGACAAATAAGATGGTGACATGTGTAATCCATTAAATGAGTATAAAAAGCAAATTTAAGACAAGTTATTGATGAGTTAATGTAAGGGTTCCATAAAAGTAACATTAAAGAGCCCAAAAACTAAAATAAAATAAGATAGAAGCAAGAGTGAGGTTCGACCATTGAGGAGAGAAAAGAAGAGAAGGAAAGAAAAGGAGACTTACTACCAAGGAGAAAATAAGAAGGTGGTAGCTGATTTTCATGGGTTTTGAGTCAATTTGAAGAGATCTTGATCAATTATAGAACCTTCGTTTTTCCTCCAGACTCATCTCCGCTCTTCGAATAGTCGACTAGTAGCTGTGTTAGTCGACTAGTAA
>JAOSBO010000008.1:37095282-37133062 GCA_027563915.1 Erythroxylum rotundifolium | reverse complement strand
TATACTCCGCAATATCCTTCTTCATTCCTTTCCACCAAAAGTGCTCTTTTAAATCTCTATACATTCTTGTACTCCCCGGGTGCATTGCATAGGAAGCATTATGTGCCTCATCAAGAATTTCATCTTTCAGCTCTGCATGTCTCGAGTTTAAACTTGAAAGTTAAATTTTGTATGATTGGAAGTTACATTGAAATTATGCATAAAATTAAATGATTATGAATCATCCCATACTTGATTTAGAAACTAAGATGAGTCATAAATGTAAGAGTTGCTTTTGCCTATGGTACATCACTAGGCTTTAAACGTGTTATTATATCGGTATATTTATAGTGGTTAACCTGTTACGGGTAAGTAATGTAGAACCAGCTCCGTAAATAGTGGTTAAACAGTTACATGTAAGCGATGTAGAACCAACTCCATAACTTATTACGGGTAAGCGATGCAAAACTAACTTCCTAACTACCAATCTATAGTGGTTAACCTGTTGCATGTGAGCATTGTAGAACTAGCTCCGTAATTAGTGGTTAACTGGTCGTCGGTAAGTGATACAGAACTAACTCCATGACTTTAGGCCTAATGTATCGTATGGTACAGTAACTAGTGGTGGGCTATGTTGAGTAAGAAAATTCATGATAATAATAATGCTGCCACTATTTATTTTAAAAATGATTTGAGAGGTACTGTATGGTACCAATTCTAGTGGTTGCTTATTTTTAGTATAAAAGTTTTCAGAAAATTTATTGCCATCACTGTTTATTGTTTAAAGAAAAAAGAAAAAGGAAAATGGAAACTTGTATATTATGATTTTAATGTCGAAAAGCAGTTTAGAATAGTATTTTAGAAAAATTGAAATTGTGTTTTACGAAATGTTATGTTATTACCAGATTTGATGATGCACAAATAAATTGTTATGGAAAATGTTTTACCATGAGCTTTATGATTGTATGGAATATTACAGTTATATTGTTATGAAAAGTTCAATTTTCTAAACTGATTATACTAACTAAGCTCGTTTAGCTCACCCTTATTTTTATGTTTTTAAACAAACGACCCCAGGTATGTGTACAGGTGTTGCAGTAATTAGGACTCTGCCTCAAGATTAGTTGTATCATTAGGTGCTGCTGTGCTTATGTTATTTTTTCCATCTATGTGCTATGTTTCAAGTTATTTTGGAAAGAGTTCAAAAGTGTGATCTTGTGAATATTAGTGGAATTGTAAATATCTTTTTTTAATGAACTACAAGGGCTTTGATCCTCAATGATGTTTTTAAAATGTTGAGATTTGTATGTTTGTGATGTAGACCACAGGTCCCATTCCAAAAGTTGAGATGATATTGAAATATTGCAAGTATTTTAAAATGTGTTATGCAGGTATTTTTTTTGAAAATTTTAGGAAGGTCAAAATACAATCATTGTGCTGCCGAAATTTTTAATAAAATGATTGAAGAAAGAAAGGGTATCCCATTATTTTTTGCACTTTTAACTTTTAGAGTATAAAAAGTTTTTAACAGATGAATGACTTAGCTTTGCGGGACCCTTTGATTGAGTTAGATATTTATTGAAGGGCTACCGTGGGGTCACCAGGAGGGGTTCACTCAGGTTCCTGAAGAGAAACTCCAGGATGGGTCCTTTCAGTTTCCCCCTTTAATTTTGTTCCAAAAATAGTCCCAAAACCTCAAAACTTCAAAAATCTCGCGAGCTAGATAGACATTTGCCACAATCATAGCCTGCATGGTATTTTTCTCATCTGTAACGATCATATATAGGGCCACAATTGTGATAGAGGCCCCATGCATGCCTTGTTCACATGCCGTGATCGTGGGAGAGCTATGATCATAGCCAGCCTCGATGCATCCCTTTCTTCTCTTTTCTTTGATTTACTATTTCCATATACTGACAAACGCATCAAACACTTCTTGAAACATAAAATTAAGACCAATTTCTTGCTCTAAACCAATCAAATACTTGAAACACATGCAAACACTAACAATAACATAATTCTAAGTCTATACATATGTTAATCTCTTAGGAAAACACTTAAACACCTATAAAACATACTATAATCTACACCTATCAAATTTGAAAAATATTGCCCCTTTAGTAGAATAAACAATAATAGGCTTATGTCTTCTATTTGTCTATCATATATGATTAAACACCCATAAGTTGTTTAATTAATTCTTCTTTCATCCAAATAACTTTTGGTTTCATAAATAGAGTTGCTCAAAAAATTACCTTTATAGTCATCAATTAAAGGGGCATTATACCTTGGATCGTAAGAGGAAATAACATCCACTATAAGTCAGTAATAGTAAGAATGAGAATCATTGAATGATACAGTTGCATTATACCACCATCTAGAAATTACGATGTCCACATTATAAGTTGCTTCTTTATATTATAAGACAATACAGATTGAAGGTTGAGCTCTAAGAGTTGTTTGTGTTTTAAAAAGCTTAGAAACCTACCATCTTCTCTTCCTCACATCATGTAAAACCCTAAACTTTTCCTTTCACTTGTCTATAAAATTTCATATCGTGTGAATTTTGTTTTTGGGTGAATGTAAATTTTATTTTCACTAAAAAGTGAATTGGGGACCCAACCCTGAATGATTTGACAATACTTGAGATAAGTATTAAAGTCAAATGATAGTAAAATTTTTTTAGAGTTGACTAGTATAGAAATGAACCAAAAATAAATTCGATAGAATGGCTTTATGATAGATCAAGATTAACTGTGTTTTAAATTATTGTGGAGTAAATTGGAAAAATTTTCAAGCTAAAACATAAGGACATAAACCAAGTAAACTAAGTGTGAGAGAATCAGCCATAGTTAAGGATACTTAAAGTAAATCGATCTAACTTATATGTTGATATGTTTAGGTACAACATGTTAATAAGTGGACATGAAACTTCTACCGAAATTAGATAGATTTTTCTTAAGCTATTTAATTATTTTGGATAAGAAATATTACATGTAAATGTAAATGAGCC
The DNA here is from genome assembly GCA_027563915.1 of Erythroxylum rotundifolium. NCBI lineage: Eukaryota > Viridiplantae > Streptophyta > Magnoliopsida > Malpighiales > Erythroxylaceae > Erythroxylum > Erythroxylum rotundifolium. Next base: position 37,130,070 of record JAOSBO010000008.1, on the reverse strand, counting down.
TTAAGTGGCAGCTATCACGTGCATGAAGTTCTCATTATTTTGGAACAAGAATGCATGAAAACCTTATGTTGCCATGTTTATGAAAAAGTAGATGTGAGAGACATAAAATTCATTACATATGGACCAATTCATGATGTGGACATGTATCATTTTGGTGAAACAAAATCAAAGCAACTTGTTATATCTAGGAGATAAGAATTGTTGTGGATGATGTAAGGAGTTAACAGATTAATTAAATAAAGATGGTAAGAGCTAACATAATGGAAAACTGTTGGAAACTAACCTTACAATATATTGGACGACTCTCTTCAACGTGTAACTTGTACAAAGATGATGAAGGAGCTGCTCCACTTTCAGTCCACTGACATTTTACTTCTCCTTTGGACCAGAATTGATGATGAATAATTACAGCTGCTCCCTTCACAAATGGATCTTCCAAGTTATTGCCTTTAGGAAATAATTATTGCATGGTGCTTAAGCTTCCAACTGAGGATAACATCTTCGTCAATGCCAGCCACATACAGGGAAAAGATGGACAGCACGTTACCACCTAATTTTGGTATGCTAAATCACTCTTTTCCTTCCTCTTTAGTTAGTCACGTGAGTGCTTAAGTTGGGAACATGAATCCCCCTGCTATTTGCATGAATGTATGAGCTAATTGCATGGTTAAATGAAGAGAAAAACAATATGGTAAATGGAGAGAAAAATAGCATGTATATCCATATCTTATGCATGTTGTTCAATGGTTATTAATTGGCAGTATGCCTTATATGTGGCCCAATGGTTGTTCAATGATATATGTTGTACATAGTTTAATGGTGCAATGCGAGGAGAATAACATGTATACACTATATATGTTATTTAAATGAAAGAAGACAACATGTATAAATTATGGAAGTTGTTTAATGGCTGTCCAATGGTTGAATGAAAATAAAACAAAATTTTAATCTTACTAAATGCTAAGATTTTGGCTAAGCACTTTGTCATAAAATTTTTAGAACAAGGGGGTAAGTTATGGATGTACTTAGCAGGTTTTGGGAACCCTTCAGGAGTCTTCCTCATAGCTGAGTAAGACAATAAAGTTTTCTCATCGCCATAGACTCAATACTAGTAAAGGAAAAGGATTGAACACATAAGGGTGGTTAACAATAAATGATAAACTGTGAATGTATCTTTAAATTGATTTTGTAAAGGTGGTTTTTACCTTACCATGAAAAGTATGTTTATGAATAATTTCATTGGAGCTACTACTTGAATTTAAAAGTCAATCTTCTTAAGGTTTACATATGCTTTGACTTAGCATTGAATTGTTATTTATATTTGAATTGAGATTTGGATGCACTTGGAAGCTAATGAGATATACAAATGTTTTAAGTTGACATTAAATTGAAATTTACATATACTTTAAATTGGCATGGAAATGGATTTCAAATATGATTTTAATTGGTATTGAAATGAGGCGTGCTTATGTATTACTTGTGATTTAGCCTATGGTACACCTTTAGGTCTTTACATATATTATTATATCAATCATAGTACATCCTAACATTCATGACGGTATTTGGGGGGAGTCTGTCACTAATATGGGTGGTGTTGTGTCTGTTAGTATGTCTTGTGAGTCACCCTCTGCAGGTGTGTAGTATATATTGTGCTAGCACTGTTACAGGAAAGCAATGCAGAACCAACTTTGTAATCATTGAGTTATATCTAGTGCTGGCATCGTTATGGGTAAGCGATGTATAACCAACTTCATAACAATCGGTATATAGAGGTTAAGCAGGCATCGGTAATCGATGCAGAACTAACTCCGTAGCCTTACACTTAAGGGTAACAAATGGTAAAGAAAATTTGTGATCGGCTATGTTTTAAAAAAAGAAAGAAAGTTCATGAAAGTATTGATTGTCTTCACTGTTTTACTTTCCAATAAAAGAGAAACTTGATCTCAGAAAAAATATGTATGCTTTTACATGTGCACTGATCTTATGAAAAGAAAAGAATGTGTTTTATAAGAACAATGGTTATTACTTGAAAAGAAAAGAAATTGTTTTCTTGTATGAAGGTTAATATTTGTATAGATATTTTTAATTGAAACTAATAAATCTTATTGAGTGCGTTTAGCTCACACTCTGTTTTCTGTTTTTAAATAAAACCTCCCGGGTGTACACTCAGGGGCTTCAGTAGCAGGGACTCCACCTCACAAGTAGTCAACTTCGTCACGTGCTACTGTGTAGGAATTTTTTTTGCCTTGTACATATTTTTGAGAACTATTACATTTCATTGAACATGTTTTGGAATGTACATTTATGTAAAGAATAGATGTGTATAAAGGTTTTTTTTTTAATTGGAACGCATGATTTTGTTTTAGCTTTTTAAATTTTATTGATGTAACTATTTGAGACTACATGTGAGTGGATTTGAAGTCCATAATTTGGAGTTGAGAAATTGATGTGATAATAAAAGTGTATTGAACTTTTGCAGGGACTTTGAAATTTTTTTGGGATGTCAAAATATAACCGTTGTGCTATCGAAGTTTTTAATAAACTGAAAAACAAAACTCCATTGTTTACATTTCTTATTGTTGAGTTGAAGCTTTTCCTTAACAAGGGTAATAGGCTTAGCTTCACGGGAACTTTCCAGTCGACTCGGATATCGACTGGAGAGCTACCACGTAGTATCGGGCAAGTCGCCATTATAGGATAGAGGTCTTTCACATCAGGTGCAACAATCCCCTCTTATTGAGTATAAAACCTTAAACGTCTTCAATATCATCCTGACCATCGCAAAAAGAACTTCCATTACTAATTTCATAGTTTAGTTTTTATCTTCTATCTTTCTCATGCTTATACCCTTCAAGCAAAGTTTCCATTTGTCATTTCATTTTATGACTAACTTTCTTATAAGGCTATGGGTTGGGCTACCTAGTCTCAAACCCAACCTAAAATTTTTGTCTTAGGCCTAGGCTTAAGATATGTAGTCTGAGCCTAAAGCCCAGCCCAAACTTTTTCTTTTTCGAATTTAAAATTTAGAAAATGACGTCATTTTTCCAAAATGTTTTAGGTCCCGAGTCTAAAATCAGCCCAAAGCTTAAAAATTTTAAAGAAAAATCCTGAGCATATGCCTAAAGCTTAGTAAAATCAGGCTAGACTCATTGACTTCAGGTATGGCTAAGTTGGGTGCCTAGGTTTTTTTCCAAACCTACTTTCTTACAAGGCTCCATATTACCTTTGATCCCAGCTAAATTCTTCTTTAATTTGGTGATTCCCCTATCTTTCAAATGCTTGTTACAATAAAAATAAGTGGTATAGTTCGTCATTTTAGGAACCAATCTAGCACGAGCTTAAGTTGGATCTTCGAATCTTCTTGAAGCTACTGAATTATCATGAAAACTTGAACTTTCTATTTATCTGTAAAATAAATGAAGACATATATCTAAAATTAACTATACTTCATATCAAAATAAAGTTGTCTAAAATAACATAAATAAGTAAAGCGATAATAATTTTTTAACAATCATATGATATAGACATGTAAGCAAACTTCATGAACTTACATAAATGATTCCTTAAGAAAATTTGATGCTTAAGCACGTTCTATCCCATAAATTCTTATGTTTCTTAACCCAAATATCAAATATATATATTGATTTATGCACTTTCACAACTATAACCCATTTTGTGTGATTATACCATTCAAACATGAAGTCATAACTATAATCTATTTTTGTGTGATTGCATAATTTTACTATAAAATCAAAATTATATCCCATTTTTGTGTAATTGCATAATTAAAACATAAACTCATAACTATAACCTATTTTGTATGATTACATGATTCAACCATAAACTTATAACTATAACTCATTTTGTATTATAACTTTTTTGGATTACATAATTCAACCATAAACTCGTAATTATAACTCAATTTTGTGTGATTACATAATTCAACAATAAACTCAATCTACAACTCAATTTATGTAATCACTTAATTCAATTATAAAGTCACAAATATAACTCATTTTGTGTGATCAAATAATTCAAACATTAACTCACAACTATAACCTATTTTGTATAATTACATGATTCAACCACAAACTTGTAACTGTATCTTACTGTTGTAGTATTACATAATTTAACTATAAACTCACAATTGGAATTCATTTTTTATGATTACATAATTCAACCATAAACTCACATCTATAACTTAATTTGTGTAATCACATAATTCAACTATAAATTAACTAATCCATTTTATATAGTTACAAAATTCAATTTATAATATATACAACCCAATTTAATATAAAGACCAATATGTCATTCAATATGTTTCAAATTTCAAACAATAACACAAAGTCATGGACAATAATTCAGTATTAAATCCTTAAATTTTGGAATCTAGACAACACAAAAGCACATCCAAAGAACACACATTATGAAACAAGTCACACATTACAAAAGCAGATAGCTCCAGCACATAGTTTGATATTTAGATTTTTGCAATCTTGAAATTTGATTGATCTGCTTGACTAGGACAATGGAGGATAATAACTGTGGGTGCCATGGTGGAGGATGACTGCATGGTGATGGGATGGGGGGTGGTACAATGGAGAATGATGGTGGGACGACAGGATGTAAGGTGCGACTACCAAGGGCTGTATGGGTGGAGACGAGTATGACTGCCAAGGGTTGTATAGGTAGAGACGAGTGCTGGCTATGATTGGACAAAGAGAAAAGTGAGTCATTGACAGAAAAAGAAGAGGAGACGAGCAACAATGGTGATTGGAGGTAATGACTGGACATAACAAAGTTTGATGATTGGGTCTTATGGCACGGTAACGAGGGCTATAACTGGCGGTGACTGGCGAGATAGAGTGAGAATTGTACAAAAGAGACAAGAGAAGAGGTGGTGGCCATATCACGATTGGTGGGTTAGGGTTTAAAGGTTAGTTTTCTCAGGGTTAATTTTTTTTATAATTTAGTCCCCGTTCGTCTCCATTTTCTGATTTAACCAATACTTAACCCATATTTTGAATGTCGGCCAATACCAAAGATCAATATGGTACTGATAATTTCAATATCATTTTTCGGTTGGTATATTATATACCGATCGTTACTGGCTAATATGGTAAGAAACCTCTAACTTTGGTCATAATTTCAATATTTATTTCCTACATTTATAGGAACTAAGATTTATTTGGATTTTGATTTGAATAAATTTAATTTTAATAGTAATTTTAAAATAAATTGAATCTAAATTCTTAGTGTGAATAGACTTAATGTTTGAATGATTCTTAAAATTAATAATACAAATATATAAATATATTCACTTTTATTTATATTTATTTAGCTAAAAGAGATATGGGAGGATAGAGAAAACTTAATACATCTAATAAAAATTCTCTTTCCAAAACCTCATTTTTTTTCTTTTCAAACACAATTTCTCTTCTAAAAAATCTAATTACATTTTAAAAGCCTATTTTCTTTTTAAAAATGCTAATTTCCTTTAATAAACAACATTTGAGGTGACATTAAAATTATATTCCATCTTACTTGAAGAATTTTAGTTAGGTTTAAGAGACTCATCAAGATTAAATTCCTCTTCTTACTTGGATTGAAAATCATAAAATTTAGTTGATTCCTTAAGTCTATTATAATTAAATTCTTGCTTTTGTTGAAATTTTGGAATCCTAAATTTATTAGAGCTATTCTTTTGTTTTCGTTACTTTTTTCATTTAAAGCCTGTTAGAAAATTAGGATTGAACCTCTTAAATCTCTAGTTTTGAACTTCATTTCTTTTAAATAATAAACATTTAGGTCTTTTTCTCTTTTCTTTAAACAATTTAGTGTTCAAAAACTTTTAACCCAACAAAGAATACATTCAATCTTTTATTTCAATAAAACCTTTTTTGTTAATCCAAATTATTAAATCCTTTTCAAAAGTAATTTATTTATAGAATTCTTTTATCATTTCAAACAAAATCCTTTACATTGTTTTCTTCAATTCCATTATAAGTCCATTTTATTTCCTTTCCTTGTCATTTTTGTTTAAATTAAACTTTAATATATATAAAATTAGATTATCCTCCAAAATAAAAAACTTTTTGCTTAAATTCAGAGTTGTATGAAAAAATTTAGGCATCTGTAGGAATTTTATTTTTTAGGTGCTAGCTATAATCGTAAACTCTTTCACATTCATCCATATGTTTTAAATCCATTTTAATTCTTAGAGATCACTCTTTTTGTTTCTTCCTAAGTCTCTGATAAAACCACTAACTTTTAAGAATTATATCGTATATTTTATTTTCATAGCCATAGCATGCTTTTTGTTTAAATTTACACCTAAGCCTAATTTCCTTTAAAAAATCTACAAAATTTTAGACCTAAGTATTCACTTTGGTGATAAAATAGAGTCCCTAATACATTTCCTGTTTTACAATTTATCCTCGAACTCAATTTATTTAATTAGGACCTTCTTAATTTTTTTACTTATGTTTTTTGTTCTTTCCATAATAAGGAAGAGCAACAACATCACTTAATAATTTTATTTGATATTTTTGTCTCATAAATGTTTAGGCAATTTGAGAAATGTTTGCTTTTTTATTCATTTCACCCTGTCAGTTTATCATACAAGCACCACAACAAATCACAACACCTAATTAATCAACACAAAATATAACTAGATTAACATTGAATCAATTTAAAATTCCTAAAGAGTTTAGAACATCATCCAATCCTAATCCACCATCATCATCACATTCATCATATACTTTCAAGGAAAAGAATAACAAGATGAAATGGAAATGTCACTTGGAAAGGATCAGGATGACTCAAGAATGTGGCAGTTGCAACAACCCACTCCTCTCTCTCCTCTTCTTCCTCTTCTCTCTTCTTTCTTGAAGGTTTTTCACATGTAGCAAAATGGAGGCTCCAAAAATTAGGGTTTTTTTCATTAATTGTTTTATAGGTTTTTCTAATTTGGGCAACCTTGATTTTTTTGGGGTTCAAAAGGTCCGAAAAGTCCCTCAAAAACTCAAGTTAGGAAGTTTGTTTGCATTTCTGTCATGCAGGCCATGATCGTGGCCTGGAGTTTTGCCTTTTGTCACGATCGTGGGCCTCTGTTTTGGTTTGGGTCTCCTCTGAAACTCCTCTGTTCTTCGATTCTTGGCCCTAAAATACTAGCAAACTCATTAAGGCACCTCAAATATATAAAATTGAAGCTCAAAAGCATGTTTTAACCCACAAAACGCTTAAAACACAAATATTTGCTAACTAACACAATTCTAACCTAAACGTGCACTAAACAATCAAATTAACAACTAAATACAAACTAAACTACTTATAAATGATGCAATCTACAACTATCAACATCCTCACACTTAAACATTTGCTTATCTTTAAGCAAACAAAACAACAAACAACAAAACCAAAGCACAACATACACATATATGCAACAATAAGGCAATGGCATTAAATTTTAACAAAACAAATTTAACTACAAACACTATCTCTTAAGTCATTCTAACTCATTAACTAGCAAAATTTACATCTAAGTACTTCGGACTAAATCTATATATTAATCAAAACCTCAAAGTCATATTTATTCACCCGTATCACTTGCACACACACATTGATAATTATTCAGGCAATCAAACTTGTAACTATCCCTAAGTAAATTTTCATGAAAATTCAAGCTGTTCACGAAGATCGGTAGGTTTATTTTAAAAAAAAACTAGTTTGTTAGTTTTTATAGACATGAACCTAGCCTTTCATGCGACAAAAAACATTTTTGATGAATGTCGATCCGGTTACTTAGCTAGGTCATGTTTTTATTAAGTGGCTTAGTTGGAATGTCATTATAGCCTTTTGATGCGAAGTCACACATTTGTGATGCGTGTCAATCCGATTGCTCAACTACATCACATTCTCAACTAGCTACTGGCTTTATTCATAACCCGAAGGTTAGCAGAATAGTTAAGTGCTTATGATTCACATTTTTTTAAAATACATTTTTAACACTTTACCTACCTTATTTTTTTACTAGTCATTCTCATGAAAATATACTAACAATGCTACTTATTCGATTGTCCTAAAACTATAAATGAATATGACAAATTCCTAGGGTGAATAAACAATACTGTATCCTAATTAAACTGCATATTTAGCTAAAGTAACCTAGGTTACTAGTTTTGCAAGCTAATAAATCTTCACAACCTAAAAGACTATGTTCAAAGTTAAACAGATTCTGTTGAGTTCTAGCCATTGACACATTCACAAAAATCACATAATGCACCCTAAAACAAACTAATATGCAAAATTAACATTCAAAATAAAAGCATACAACACACATCTCTCCCCACAGTTAAACAACACATTATCCTCAATGTGAGAAGAACAAACAACACATAAGGTAGGAATAAAAACAAATAAATTAAAGCAAACATAAGAACAAAATAAAGACAAAAATAGAAAGATAAGAGTTAAGAGCACAAAACTGTCATGGTGAAACAGGTGGTGAGGATGATAGTGTTGAGACCAAATCTGCTTGATGCCCGAGATTGTTGTCTTATCTTATAACTGCTCAAAAAGAGTAAGAGAATTAGGAATCCCAAACCATTTCAAATCATTAAAAATTATTATTTTTAAATTCAAACCAAATCTGACTACACACAAAAATTTAAATCTAACTACTAAATGTGCTAATTTATGGTCATTAACTTGAACTTACATCCTTTGAAAACTCAACCAGGATCAATTATTAGTGACTTGCTACCACTTGTGTCTCCCAAATTCAACTTTGCAGCTTGTAAATAAGCTACAAATTGCAAGCTGATAAGAAGGACAATATTGATGAAGTTGAGAAAACCAATTAAATTCAGTAATGTCCTTTTTACTAACAAGCTATCCATAAAATAGGGAATAATGAAACTCCCTAAATCTTTTAAGAAATCTAGCAGTTTGTCTTATAAGATTGTGAGTTGTTCATATTCTTCCTCAGTCACCCTCATCTCCTCATCTCCTCTTTAGCTTTCACCTCATGAACAAAGAGTTCTATATCTTTTTGGACCTCTATCACCATTGTCATTTGTTCATCTTTGTCTTGTTCTTTTAAAGATTTTAACACATCAATTTTCACAAATGGTATGCTTATTAGGTAAGGTGGAGAAGGAACGTAGGGAGGGTTCTCATTCTTGTCTTCATCGTTTTTCTCCTTCTCTTAGTCTTCTAGAAAGTGGGTTTCAGCTGGTCTATCCGTTGATTCTCCTAACTCTTTCCCGCTCCTAAGTGTGTTAGTCTTACATTGCTCTTTTGAATTTAGTTTCGTGTTGCGCAAACAGTTTTTAACACTTTGCTTACAAAATTCCTAAAAAACTTGGCCCATTCAAACCTCTAGGTTGTGAATAGAAAAGGCATGATCTTCCGTTACTTGCTCAAACTTCTCTTCCAATCTCTACTAGGCCTCTTCCATATTCATGATCTTATCCAATTTAGAATCCCATGAACTGGACTCATCTGGCTAAAATCCTAATAGATCTTGATGTCCTAAGTGAGTTCTTACATTGTTAGACCAATATAAATCTGGGTAGTTCAGTCACCCTAAATTGTATATGTTCCAATAAGGATGATGATTTCCCCAACCAAATTGTGCCTCATTGAAGTCTTTGTCCTTTGCTCCTAATAGTGTTTGTCCTCCATCATTGCTTTTTCCATCTGTTATTGGCATTTAATTTCTTAGATTCCTTATTGTCATCTTGTGATGTTCGAATTAATGTGTCGTCAACCTTGCACCCAAACTTCCTTCTCTTCTTCCTTCCCCTAATCCTTAGACTAAAAGAATTAGACTAATCCTACACCTCCTAGGCAACGGTACCAAAAACTTGTTGACCAAGTTTTAATCTATTTAAAACCATCAAAACACTGTAAGTGTATGAGTCGCAAGTGTAATATAAGAGGTGTCAATTCCTCAAGGAGTTAGTGAACTAATCAAATTCTAATTTGTTTAAGGGCTAAAGGATAATTAAAATGAAAAGTAAAACCAAACAAAAAAGTAATATGTGATTATGGAATGATAAAAACAAAAAGTCTATATTAAGCAAGGAAATTAAATGAGCACCAACAATTTGAAAAGTGAAACTCAACCAAGAAGAATTGATTTATTATAAAGGAGGGGGATTTATCTTATGATCAATGCTAATCTAGTCATTTATGTGTTAATATGATGTCAGTTCTAGGCTATTGAGGGGTGGATTACTCCTTTTCGAGTTATAATCACTAAGCCCTAATTGATAATCCTTAATTAAGTCAAGTAATTGAAAATGTAATCTCTTAATTTACAATAAACCCATAACCAAATTAATTTTTAAGTGTTCTAATGAACAACCGGGTCCTTACACGGGATCTCTCCCTATACAAATAACCAATTTGATTAATCGCATGGTCTATCGAATCATTTAACTCTTAATAATCCAACCCAATCATTTTTATTCAGTTCACCCTCTCAGTTTATCACTGAAACACACAAGCATCATAATTAATCATAACACCCAATCAATCAACACAAAAGATAACTAGATTAACATTGAATCAATTCAAAATCCCTAACGAATTTAGAACATCATCCAATCCAAATGCATCATCATCATCACATTCATCATTTACATTCAAGGAAAAGAATAATAAGATAAAATGGAAATGTCACTTAGAAAGGATTGGGATGGGCTGGGAATGTAACAACTACAGCAACCCACTCCTCCCTCTCCTCTGATTCCTCTTCTCTCTTCTTTCTTAAGGTTTTTTAACTGTAGCAAAATGGAGGCTCCAAAATTTAGGGTTCTTTTCATTAATCCTTTTATAGGTTTTTCAAATTTGGGTAACCTTAGGGCTTTCTTCAGGTCCAAAAGGTCTGAAAAGTCCCTTAAAAACTCAAGTTAGGAAGTCTGTTTGCACTTCTCGCGCAGGCCATGATGCTATGATGGTGGCCTAGAGTTTTGCCTTCTGTCATGATGATGGTTTACTGGCCACAATCGTGGACCTCTGCTTCAGTTTTGGTCTCCTCCGAAACTCCTCTATTCTTTGATTCTTTGCCCTGAAACACTAGCAAACTTATCAAGGCATCTCAAATATATAAAATTGAAGCTCAAAAGCATTATCTTACCCATAAAATGCTTAAAACACAAATATCTACTAATTAACATAGTTCTAACCTAAGCACATACTAAACAATCAAATTAACAACTAAATGCAAACTAAACTACCTACAAAAACACAATGCAATCTATAACTATCACTATGTTATATAAAATCATAATCTATCAAAGCTCCTATGAGAAGATAGGAGAAAAGGATGAAATCTTGGTCCAAAAATGGTGTTAACTAAATAAGCTACAATGTAGACGATCGAATCAAATGGGTAATTTCATTTTTTGCCACAATGAAGGACTAATTTTATATGACAATATATAGGGACTTAGTGAAGAGCAATTGCCCAAGTTCTTTTGTATCCTTATATTTATTTTATTATTTAAAAATTATCATTGATAAAGATAACCATGTATTTATAAATTCATTTTCTAATAGGTAATTGACTCTGTCAATAATAAATCTAAAAGGAAAGCTAAAAAGATGGTAGATAAGCATAGTTTTTGTATCAAGAGGTCAAAGATAAAACATACAAAGCAATCACCACTATAGGAATTAAGCCAAAAATGGTTCAAATGGTAGAATAACTCAAGTTTGGTAAATTCATTTTTCTTTCTAAAATATGAATGACTTAAATTTTAAAAGGAGGTACCAAGTGTCAATAACCTTACGTATGTAGCTTGAGGTGGAGGATTTAGAGATATCAAAGAAAGAACCTAAGGGCAATCAATTCTGCTTAATAATCATGTTCTTTCTTTTAACATTATTTACTTCTCTTTTCATTTTAACCATTTTTCCTGTTTTTAATCCCACTACATTGGTGTCTATTGATGTGGACCACTTGTATATTTGAAAAAATTCCTTGAATTTGGCTTAGATTAAAATTTAAAAGCCTTTCTTAAATGAATGCTTTTCTATTTAAATGACGATATTAAATGTTGGGAGAATGACTGATTGATGAATGTTTGTATTTTTCCTCAACTACTTTTGAATGCTTTCTGAATGTTTATTAATATATTCCTATAATTTAATGGTCAATTAACTGAATGCTAATTATACATGTATATATATAGAAGATATAATAATTCAAAATATCTCTTGAATTTCCAATTAGCCTAATATTCCTTAGCATATTCTTATCTTCTTATTATATATGATTATGGTATTGACGAAATGTTGACATGTCAAAGTTAATTTAATTAATTTAGAAAATGTTGTGATATTATCAATGTTTAGGCTATGATAGTGGTGACGAAACTAAAAAAGAAATATTTAAGATTCCTTGAGAATAATCATCCTTAAGAAAAATATATAAGATTTTAGCCTAAAATTTCAAAATGACATTACTTAACCATTGTGGAGCAAAAATGCCTATTTAACATAGGTAAATATTTATATTGAGAAAAGACAATGATATCCAGTTCCCTCTAAAAGGTAATGACCTTTTAGGAGATTATTATGAATTTACTGATAAGTACTAATTAGACTATATTTTTAGTATGATATTGAGAGTATTTTCTTAAGTTTGGATTGTTTGAATATGATTTGGTACTCAATGTGAGTTTTATTTTATTTATAGGTCATGCCTTGTCTACTAATGAAGAGTGAATGAAATTGGGTAAGTTGAGAAGTTTTGGTATGATTTTGGAGAAAGCATTTATAAAATTGTTCCAGAACTTAGATTCATGTTCAATACGTGTTAAACCAGTATTGGTGACGGTGTTTTAAAATTTTTAGGATTTTTTTATGTATAAAAATTAGGGGTTAGTAATTAGACATGAGCCTATCATTAGAGGGTCGAACTATAGCATCTTGAGATAAGAAAGGAGAAACTTTAGAGAGAAAAGAAGATTTTTATTATAATCTGTATGATTATCCAGCCAAAATTATGCTAAAAATCACTAGGCAGGTGCACCTATTATTCTTATAGTATAACTTGGTAAATAAAAGAGTCAATCCTACAAGGACTATAAGTACTAGTGCTAATTGAATTTCTGTTATTTAATCGAATAGACAAACGATTAATTTAAAAGGATTAATTAATTGAACTAATTTAAAATAACAAACTAAAGAAATAAATAAAACTAAGGAAACTAATAAATAACAAGATTTAAATATAGAATCTCGCTATAACCTTTCTACGTTTATATTTATCTTGATTCAATTATTAACTTTAGTTGCTTGGATTGGTATAAATTCTAAGGTTACAACTATATTCTTTCTCAAAACATGCTATCTATATCCTTAAGTTGACTAATTCAAGTCTCCTTCTAATTAAAATACACTAAGAACACGTTAACTGGCTTTATGAATTTCCAAAATAATGTTGACTCTAACTTAGAAGATTTAAGTGGTCCTATTTCTAGGATTCCTTACAAATTTTATTATTTATGCCATGATCTATTCATACATATGATTTCTTAATTCATTCTTTCATCTAAAGCTACTTCTTTCTTGTTTAAGATTCTTTAGTTTGGCTCCTTATAAGTGCTCTCTGGTCTCCCTTTTCTTTAATTCCTAAAATCACTTTTTATTCTCATGAATCCTTAAAACTTTCAAAGATTGGACCAATATTGGACACATGCTCTTTATAGTTGTAAAAAATCCTAATTAACAGAAAAATCACCGCCAATATGGTTTATAAACAAGGGTCTATATTGTTTCCATATTGTTTTGCTAACTCTTCAACCGCACATATGAGGTTTCATCTTAGGAATATGTGTTTGAAAGCTACAAAATTGAGACCATATTTAGTTTGTGTTTATTCATTTGCCAAGTTCTAGAAGAAATATAATGAACAAGTAGCTAAATATAAGTTCATATTCAACTAGTGTTCAAAAATCATGTAAAAAATTTTCTAACTTAGTTCTAACTTGCCTAAATTCATTCTTTCTTTATTGGATTGTTAAAACAAGGCCTGTGAACAAAATATAAGCTACACTGAGTACCAAATTATATGAAAATCATCCAAATACAAGCAAATATTAAGAATACAATCTACTCAACACTTATCAAATTCTCCCATACTTAGTATTTGCTTGTCCTCAACCAAATTAATTTTGTCACTTTTAACTTAGATAGGTAGCAACTACAATAAAGAATTTAACAAATCAATGACATCAATCAAGACTCTTTATTATTTATTCAGTTACACACTTTATAATTTTCTAGGCATTTAGTTACTTGCGTCAAATTATAAATCAATTTAATTTAACTTCATAATCCTTGAAACTTTGACTTAATCTATAAAATTCAACCTAATGCATAAAGTGAACATGCATAAGAAAGATGCTTTAAGTCTTATTGAATAAAAAGAAAAATATTAAATTTAAATTATAACTTATGATTATTTAGAGGCTTGTTTGTAAAGTCAACTATCCTTTTAATAGGAAAGTAAATACTTTTGGTTACTCAATTAAACCAACGTTTCAAATGATTATTACCACAATTATTTAAATGTAACCTTTTTTTACTTAGTTTGAAGCTAGTGGAGTTAATTTATTTAATGCTTTGTTATTCACATAAAAATTTTCTTTTCTTTCCTTCTTTTTTATGAGATACTAAAAATGCTTAAAAAGAACCCACTTCTAACTTAATTGTATATCCAAACTATACAAAAAAGTATTATATTGCAAGTCAAATATCTGTTTTCAAAATTAATAAAGCAAATTAAGATCAACTTATTCATCAATTCATATGACTATTTTCCTAACAAATTAAATCATTATAATAACCAAACTTATAATGAATTATCTTGAACAATGTTCTTTGAAGGTTAAAAAAATTACTAGAATTGTTAGTTATACAATGTGAGATATAAAATAAAAAAAAGATAAAGGGAAAGAGGGAAATTTGTTTAACTGGTAATGCTTTGATAATAAAAGACTTTGTAGCAATAATTTCAGAAGTGTAAATTAGCAATGTGTATCATGATCTAAAAATGAAAGAACATCAAAGCACCCAAAGATCTATGGCTTTAAGCTACTTTTAGCCTAAAACAAGTGCAAAACAATCATACTATGTAAAAAACCGTATAAAAAGTTAATGTTAAAGATTCTTAAAGCTAGTAAATTGAAACAAAAATATCTAAATTATTGAGTTATCTCTTAAAAAATACTTATTTATGAGTTTTTAGCTAGAATTCTTACTTAAGCTCTTCATCCTAGTAGTTCCTTAAATGAAAGCTTGATTATCCTCTTCTTCAGTCTCTAGTCTCCTTAAAGCTTATAAGCTTATTAGCTTCCAAATATGCCATATTTTCTATTACAATAAGGCTACCTCCCTTTTTTTTTTTGCTTGCATGATACAAATCTTTGATGGATCTTTTCTTATTAGTTCCTGCATATATGAGAAACTTCAGTGTCAATCATATATATATATATAAATTATCTTCATTATCATTTGTGTAGGGATGCCTTATGGCTTTGGATATCTTAAATTCTACTTCCTTATTCCCTTCTCCTAAGATTAATTTTCCATTATGCACATTTGTCATAGCCTTAGCAATAGATAGGAAGTGTCATCCTAATATTAAGGGAAATCTATATCATCCTTTATATCCAAAACCATAAAATCAATAGTGAATATAAATTTGTTGACCTTAACCAAAATATCTTTTATAATACCCCTAAGGTACTTAATTGACATATTTGCTAATTGAATACTCATCTTATTGGTTTAGGTTCACTAGACCATAACTTCTTAAATATGTTATATGAAATCAAATTAATACAGGCTCCTAAGTTTGTTAATGCTCTTTTAATTGAAAAACTACCAATATTACAAAGGAAAGTAAAACTCCCTATATCCTTGAGTTTATGGGGTAGCTTGTTCTAAAAGAAGCTAGAGCACTCGTTACACCTTGAACAATTCCTTAAGTCTTTTGTTGTTAATGAAGAGATCTTTTAAGTACTTACTTTGGCATTTGCTAATAAGCTTTATCAAAAGGTATGTTAATAAGTAATTATTTAAAGAGTTTTAAAAAGTTGTAAGTTTATCCTCCTTTCTATTTATCTTAAAAATACTCTAGGGTAGAATTCTTAGTTGCTATTCTTTGACCAATTTTTCTTTAGCTCCTCCTCTTTGTCTTTGTCTTTCTCCCTCTTCTCATCGTTCTTTTCTCTTCCATCAACCTTTCGCTCTTAAACTTTTGATTCCTTTCCACTTCTTAAATCATTGTTTTCACTTTTTCCTTAGGTTTTTCTCGGTATCGCTAGGCAAAATACCTGGCTAATTTTGGGATACAAGCTTAGGAAGTTACCCAATTTGATTTTCCAAGTTATGGAGGGTTGCCTATTGATTTGAAAAGACACTTCGGTACTTAGAAGCAAGCCTTCGATGTATGAATTTTTTCATGAACTCTTTAAGGCTTTTCTTCCTTTATTACAACTATCATTGTTAAAATTTGGGTGGATTTTACTTATTCCATAAAAAGTTTGGATGGTTCCTCTAGCCTAGATTGTAAATACTACTATAAGGATTATTTTAGGACTAGTTTCTCAAGAAAATAAATGGCTAAGTCAATTTTCCCATGTTGTATGGGGCTAACATTCATGATTAAGATATCCCCCATTACAAATGTTGCATCTCATTGCTTACACTGATTGAGTTGTCAAACTTATATTATTAAGCTTCTTTCTTAAACCTTCCAACCTCACCTCTAAGTCTATCACCATATCAACATTATAGATAGCAACTAATTTTGGTCATAAGCTCTAATTTCCTCATTGGTAATTATCCATTGTAATATTTTAATCAATCTTTTAATTCTTTACAATTTTAAAGTTGGTAGTCCTCTATGAAGATCTGTCAATTAAATGCTTAGTTAGATAACTCAATCTATTATAAAATATTTGCGTCTGTAGTTCCAAATAAGTCTATGGTATGGACACTTCTTTAATAACTCCTTCTATCTCTCTCACATCTTATACAATGCATCACTCTTTAATTGTTGAAAGTAGAATATATCATTCTTGAGACTTGTTATTTTGTGTTAAAGAAAAAATACTTGGCTAAAAACTTCTTAACAAGCTCGTTCTAGGTGGTAATGGATTTAAGAGGTATAAATGTAACACCCACGTACCCCCTAGGAGGATATACAAATGTCACACAAAACAGAATTAAAACATGCCAAACAATCTAAACACTTCCAAAAACTCAAGCAAATATACATTACATATCATTAGATGTTGTTGTAAAAAATACATATCAAACATATTGCACTATTCTAAATAATGCCATAAGTTCCAAATCCATCATATATTAAGGATATTACAAGGCATTAAACAAAACACATAATACAACTTGACTCACTACATTGAAATACAGCTTAAACTTAAACATAAATATACAATTTCCAAAACAAAACCTTCTTTGGCCACTACAGTTGTCCCAACCTTAGATCTTCTTATTAGAACCTACACGGAGGCAAAACCACCGTGCTAAGCATATAGCTTAATGGGGAATAACTAAACAAGATATAATCTTACGACTGTTTCTAACAATCGTCTGGCATTCACATGCACTGAATCATACCAAATCACATAAAACCTTTAATTGTTCAAATTAAAGAACAATCCAACATTATTTTCATAAGAATATAATATAACATATTAAAATAGGATATACTTGTTTCAGAACAAAACTTACAAGTATCTGAAGAGAATATCATAATAACAAAGTAGAACTTTAAAGTATCAGAACAGAAATTGATTGTGTCAGAATAAAACTTGATTATATTAGAACAAAATTTATTTGTATCAGAACTAACTTAGCTTATATTAGAGATGAACATATATCAGAACACAAACAAGTTAGCCTGTTAATCCTTTTTACATAAGTGGGTAATGGGACTAGAACTGAAGATACCTATAATTAGTATCGCAAAACATGAGAGACTTATGTCCCAGTAATAGAAGACACCAAAGTGTCAATATCAGGAGACACTGAAGTGTCACAGGAGTAGCTGCAATCCCTTATAGGCATACCTATATACCCATGACTAGGACTTGGCAGTTTTAAAACAAACCATCTTAGGTTTCAGAATCACATGCAAAAGATGCAGTGCATAACATATGTCTTTATTCCACTTTCCTCAAATTGAACATATACACGCTCATCCAGTCAAACTTAACATACCTTATGAGCATAAACATTTGCAATAATGTACCATTAAATGTGTTATGTATTTACACATTATTTATAATTACACAAATTTCAACAATCATCTTCAATTCACATCACATAAACCCTTTGAAACACATTTGTATTCATAAGGACAAATTCATCCTGGAAACCATACATTTCAACATATAGACACATTATTCACCAACCATACATTCTTTAAGTAATTACCTCAATTAACAATCTATAACTAAATTAACTTTTACCCATTTTTAATCTCAATTAAGTTCAATTAAATCATTATTAAGTACCTTAACCTTATATAGTCCGAAAATTTTCTAAAACCAATATTTTTTCCTTCCTAAGTAATATCCACGATTGTGGGAATGAGCCATATAAATCCCATGATCGTGGGAAGGTTCACTCACCCACGACCTTCATTTTGCTTCCAAATTTTACTCCTTCATACTCCATCTAATACACCTTTACCAAAGACCATCAATTTCACTTCAATTTACTTACCTATTTAGCTGCAAATTTCAACTCCAAAAGACTAGCTAATCTAACCCTTCCAAGCAACCATTGCACATTCAAGATCAAGGTGTAAATCTTAGCACCAAGAACATGGTATAGAAGATAATGTAATCTCCTTCCTTAATGCAGTATCTAGCAAGGATTTTAAGTGTTGATAATCCAAATTGAAGCAAAAATCTAGAAGTAGTGAGTGTAACAGAGAGTTTCGGTGGAGAGTAGTAAAGTGAAGAGAGAAGGCCGAAACATCAAGAATGAAGGATGATGCGTCTCTTACCTAACTCTTTGGATGCTAGGTGTTCTTGATTTAATCAAGCCACATGCCACGTATAAAGGTAAGATACTTGTCCTTCAATGAAACCATCTATATGTCTTCATGTGCGGCTGCAAAATGTCATAATTCAGTTAGGCCACTTGTCACTTAACCAATGTTGCTAAATGTCATTCAAAGTATAGGTTTAGTCATACTAATTTTCATGTACCAACTTATCTTACCACTAGACATTTTCTTGATCCAAATGTCTATTTTAATACCTCAATTCTTTAATGATATTAATTAATTCCAACTCGCTAAGTATGATCCATTAACAAAATTCAAGATCAGGCCAAACTTTAAAACATATATAATTCACGGTCATATCATAATATGTCACGACCCAGAACCACATTGGGCACATGACAACTGCCACATACCCAGGCTAAGGCTAATTGGATATCTTTTAAAAAAATTTTAGCAGCACAACGACTTTATTTTGAAAATCCCAAAATGAAAAGCGCCTGTAAATCAGTTTCAAACGCACTTCTATATTCACATTAAAACTCTACCATAACTTCTGGGCTTTGAAGTCCACTTAAGAGCAATCTCAATAACAATATAAAATGTTCATACATAAAGTCATTTACAAACCACAAAATAGACAATAGTTAATTTACAAAATTATAAAACATAGTAACAAATTCATGAGCCACTATACAAAAAAAGTACTAAAGAGAGACTACCCACGTACGATAAAGTCCCGAATATGTCAAAAGACCACACGAACCACTCACAGCTTCAAACTCACCAAATTAGCTTGCATGGTTGTAAAGAGTACACCATGTACTCAGCGAGCAGGAAAAAGACATATATCACAAATAGAACCCGATACCCCCCAAAACGTTCTAAATAACCTAAGGATGGTTTTACACATTTAATATGCATAAAACCACCTATGAATTGAATATGCATAACTTAAAAACACATAGACCTAGTTTATGACTCATCCCATAATGGTTAGGAACCACATAGGCCTAGCCTATTAATTACTCATTTAGTGAACATAGGTTCCAATTCCAGTACACAAGAGCAGAAAAGCATCACATGTAAAAATCAAATGTCGTTAGGAAGCCAAATCTTAAAATAAACCAAAATAGTTATATGTGCCACCACTAGTCGACCAAACTAGTGTGCAAACCCACAGATCCCGGTGTTAGCTCAACTTTCATCTATGGTGAGACTAGACTACGGTCGACAAAAGCATCATGACCCTAGATGATGACCTCGTCGGTGACCAGACCTCTAGATGTGCAGTCACCCGCAAGTCTTATAGAATGGTGTCATTATAAGGACTCAACTTTTATGTACCAGCATCAAGGGTATAGAGGCTACTTATTCTGTTGTGCCTAGAACACGATTGGCTAATCGTTTCTTCACCATTCACAAAAAAATCATATACAAATATTAAGTACAAAAAAATGAAGGTAACATGCCTTTATTTATCAATCCAACTGATAAAGTGGAACCTTGCCATAGCTCCAAGCTAAAGGAGAATACATATATGTATCATACATGACTCGATTATGCATATGTAAGTTCCAAAACTTTATTTCATGCATTAAAAGTCATCTTTTGCACTTCTAGTGCAAAGAGTTACTCAAAACTATGTCATTTATTAAATACATAGGTATACTAGCATCTATTGAGATTCAATTATACTATGCATTACCTAGGTTCAAAATTCACATACAAGTCATTATGCGTGTCTTGGGATGTCCTAATCCCATTTGAGAGATATGTTTTCCCCAACTCACCTCAAAAGAAGGTGTACACTCTTTTGACTTTAACAATCCTCGGTACGAGCTCCTTGATTCATAGCTCTCAAGCCTTTATACATACAAATGCAATGTATTTACTACTCAAACATATATCTTATATTTATACACCATCACGTAAGTGTATAAAGCACAATATCACAATTTTTAAGCTATAGGATTTGAACATGAAGTTTCTCACATGGTTACTTCCCGTATCATTCACATAAGCTTTCTTTTGCATTTTCCAAGGCATTTAATGCCTTTGATCCAATACTTACACCTTTCAAATCTTAATTAAGCACATTTTTATCCAAGAACATTAGGCCACTACTCGTGAATCTAAGAAAAAATTTAAGTTTACTCTAAGTATACATGAAAGTCTCTTTCAAATGCACACCATTACAATCCTTAAATCCTAAGCCAAATTCACTTAGGCATTTTAGCAAACACCTAAATGCATAAACTTGAAAGCCTCCTTCTAATGTAATTCTTCCTCATTTTTCATCATCAATTCACATTGTACATATATAATTAACATCATAGAATTCATTTAAACCATCAATTTCAAAAGATATTCAGAAATTCACAACTTTCACGAAAGAGAGGGCATTTCGGTTTTGACTTAAAGAAGCTTCTCTATGACTCATTTCATTCATCTAAACCATGTATTATGCATAGTCAAGCATGGAGAACAACATATCTTAACATGAAACTCAAAATTATAATGTAGAGAGAGATGAGACAAAATTTACCAAAACTTGCCTTTAGTGATATCTTAAAGTTCTTTGAGAATTTCTCAAATATAATGATAGATTTGAGTTCCTTGACCCCAAATTAACTTAGAACACCTTGGTTTGGGTTGAGAATCAAAAGAATGCCAGAAAATTGACGATAACCGAAAATTCTTCTTCTTTTCCTCTCTTCTTCTTTCTTCTCCATTCTTTTAATTAAAAACAAAGTGTTTTTAATGTTTTATGGTGGGATGCATAGCCACACAAGGAGAAGGGCCTAGAATTTTGACTATTCTTTTACCAAACATGATGAATTTACCTTTTTGTCCTTAGTTTATGTGAATTACTATTATACCCTTCAAACTTTTCCTAAATTTGCAATTAAGCCCTTATGTACATCAACTTTTCCAATTAAGGTTTCTAAGTGTCTAATAAGTCTATAAATCATGTCTAGTCACCTCTAAGGCATTAAAACATATGTAACTCGACCACCATGGCCATATCCATCCAATGGACTCGATTTTACACTTAGAAGCTTATATGTCAGAAATCTCCAAGATTTCACATAATGATGAACTTTAATTTCATGTAAGGGCATATAACATTATATATCAATGGCATATATACCGAAAGGATTCAAATACATTTTTGAACTCATATACAACCATGTGTATGTCAATATATAGTAGTATCTCCAAGTACAGACCAATACAAAAGTGCTTAGAAAATCCAGCGTTACACAATATCTCATACATATACTTTCATGAATATGTACATTTCAACTGGGGTATAATTTGAGGCCTTACAATAAACTTCAACCATGATTTTGCTTTGTTCTAAAATGTAAAATGGGGTAATCTTAATTGGATTACATACTCCAATGCTCCATTATTCTTGAATGTTTAATAGTCTCCAAAAATTGGAAACATGTGCATTTAAATCCTTATTAAGTAAGCCATCAAGTTACATAAGTTGCTAAATTATTTGAATCATATTGGGAATAATATCAAATTTGTTAGCCGCCGCTCTTATCCTAATAATGTTATATTTAATCCCCATAAGTGATACTCTACCATAAACGCTTATAGTATAATGTTCTTCATATCCTATTATTATATTTGGTGGTTAGAACCTAAAAATTTCTAGATTTCTTTCTTTTAAATTTAGGATTAAAGGACTTTAACTTCAGAATTAAAGTTCTACTTTAACTCAAGTAGTATTTTCAGACTACTTATGCTCATAAATCGTGGTGCTTAAATATAAAAAATTAAAAACAAAGACAATATCAAGCAAGAAAGTTCTAAAATAAATAATGTAAAAATAAAAGAAAAATATAATGATTAGATTCATAAAAATAAAACAATATTAATATCCTAGTCCCTAACAACAACGCGAAGAACTTGATCATGATATGTGTGTGTATCTGGTCAAAATTATGCTAAAGATCACTAGGAAAGTGCATCTATCATTCTTATAGTAGAGTTTAGTGAATATGAGTGTCAATCCCATGCAGACTACAAATACTAGTATAAACCTTCTTTTTATTAGATAATTTAATAAAATAATAATTGATTTAAAGGAAATAGTTAACTAAACTATTCTAAAATATTGAAAGAACAAACATGATTGAAGTAACAAATAGATAAACAAGATAATGTAGAACCATGTTAGAACCATGTTAACCTTATTTTTTTGGACTGGAGAAAATTCTAAAGTTACAGCTATATTCTTTCTCAATACATACAACCCTTATCCTTAATTTGATTGAATGAAGTCTCTTTCTAATCAAAATTCCTAAGGATGCATTAACTTGATCTATTAATTCCTATGACAAATTTAACAATAAACCAGAAGATTTATTTTTTCTTATCCCTAAGATCCTATGTAACTTTTATTATTCATGCCACAATTGTAGCACCCCCACTCTCATAGGGCATATTCTTGAACACATCGACAGTATTCGAGAACATACTCTATGAGGGTGACATGCTAAAATAGTCAAACAATCAAACTCATTGCACATTTGCCACACATCACACACATATTTAGAAAATATATAAAACTTTCCAGCCCATTTTTTTCAAAAAGAATTTTATTTGCAAGTGTTAT
The DNA here is from genome assembly GCA_027563915.1 of Erythroxylum rotundifolium. NCBI lineage: Eukaryota > Viridiplantae > Streptophyta > Magnoliopsida > Malpighiales > Erythroxylaceae > Erythroxylum > Erythroxylum rotundifolium. The sequence goes on along the minus strand of JAOSBO010000008.1, from coordinate 37,106,371 downwards.
AAAAAATTAACACATCATCATATATTCTAATAATCATCTGGGCCTAATACAAAACATTTTCAATCATAGAGTTATTACACTTTTCAATTCTCATAAATGTTGTACAATATTTTTGGAATACAGTTTTTAAAATATACAAGAAATACTGTAGACATACGTAGGTACAACTAATTCCGACCTTTATCTCTTATTCAAAAGTAGTGGTTAGACTCCAGTTGGTCCAACCGTGTCTCCTCTAAGTTTGAAAAATATGTTGCAGATTTTGGGGTGAGTTTTGCGAACTTAGTTGAGTAACCATTCTCGATGGTTCACTCTTGTCATGCAACACACAATTCATGATATCATATAATTCACACCATCTCAATTATCATCACGCAATATCATAAAACACTTTGTTTACAATTTTCACATTTCAAAATCCATACAATTCGTCATGTCATTACGATCATGTACAACATATTCATCGATAAGCATTCACACATTTCATACAATAAAAGTCCTTAAAACATTGTTATTGCTCAATTTATTCATATCATATGTGTATGCAATGTTTAAGAGACTCAATTTCTTTTATTACGTTGTTGTGACCGAGTGTCTTTTTCACTATCTTATATCCGTTATGGATACCGAGCTCTATAATACATTCCCTTATTCATTAGGGATACATGGCTCATTTTACACATTGAGCCTTAGGCTCTTATCACAGATGTCTGAGCTTTAAGCTCTTTTTTTACTGACGACTCCAGTCACAACTGCCTTTATATTTCATACATTCATGGAATAAATGCATTACACATATTCAATAATCATATTCAATATATTGCATTCGTATTCACATTTCTCATTCTCACTGGTCATCGGACTTGGTTTGACATTAAACATATAAGTTGAGAACACACTTATTTAATCACATTCACATTCAAGGAACACCTCAAATGTTTTAATCATGCATCAAATGCCTCGGACATTTTATGTCCGAAAATCAGGACACATACATCATGTATCAATTCAATTAAGAATTAAACAAACAATCAAGGTGAGACCATCTTAGGTTACTCATAGTATACTCCAGATTAGCATTAGCTTCCAAGATCCAAAAACATCTGGATGCGAACGTTTTATCCTATATATCAACATCAAGCAATTCACATAACGCACACACATTATTAATTGCATGATCACTTAAATATTCAATTGTACATATATGTGTATGTGTAAAGTATAATGCATGCTTATGTTGACAATCTATATTTCCTTTATTCACATCTCATAATCAATTAGCATCTTTCAATCATTCTTTAGTACCAAATTCCATTTACTCATTTACTCACCTCAGCCATCATCAGTTAGGTGCACTTAAGATCTCATTCAAGCCTAATTACCATATATGGAAGCACTCTAGCATTGGTTAGTTCAAACTTCACTCAAAAGACAGCTTTTTTTTCTCCATAGGTTTGGCCATGACCACGATCGTGACAGAAACACTTTTTGGCTAGGCCATGATCGTCTTGTAAAGGCCACGATCGTACCCTGCGTTTTTGTTCCTGCATATATATGAATTTAATACTTATACAAACATCAATTCCATTTCAAATTTTAAAGAATTCATACACAATAATGTAATTTCGTTTCATGCTAATTACACTTCCTATTTATTTCATTAAACTCTCTAATCGTCTACTCATTTAATTCAACATTTCCTTCCTATTCTCTTAATTCATGAAATCCTATTCTTTTTCCATAATTCCTCATTCATAAAGCATCAAAAAATTCCTTCATTATGTAATGTCCTCATTTAACACTCTAAACATTTCACATTTAGATGCATTGCCATCAAACATCCTTTTCCTTAAATTTATAACATCAAGATCAATCCAAACTTATCGCACATTTAACCAACTTTTCCTATATCAAAATTATGTTCCTTTTAAGCCCCAATTAAGTCAAAAATATTGTAACTATATACCTCATCATTAATTGGTTCAACCATAGCATAATCAAAACATTACTATGAAGAATTACTACCCACCATCGTGTCATCCCATGCCACGATCATGATAGAAACTAATCTCCCATTTATCCTGCAATTTTCTAGTTTTTCTCAGGACAGATTTTTAGTTTAGTTTTGTATGATCAAAAAATGAGGTATTTAGGCAATATCTTTTGCTAATAAGATGAAAGTATGTCTTAAGTTTCTAATGACATCAAATTCATGCATTTTGGTTCAGTATTATGAAATTTATAACCAAAATATTACAAACTGTTCTCATAACACGACAACACACAATTCTCAACTTCAAGCCAAATTTCAAAACTGTTAATGACAGACTTCAAATCCATTCCTTTATACAAGTTGTAGAAAAATGTATCCAGTTTATTTTGAATTTAAAATCATCCCATGTTAATGTCTATAGGTCAAGATATGGCTGAAAAACTAACACCTATTCAGTAAAACCAATAATTTAACTCATTTCTTACACCTTCAACACCCCTTCTGCCAAGTTCATCAATTCAACACATATTCCATTCCAATTCAATTATCACAGAACTTATTATAATATATGCTATCAAGTTTCTAATTCCTTTGCCTTCTTAACTTCAAATTCCTTCTTCAAAGAACAGGCTAAACTAGCCTTCATGTAATCAGCACACTTCCACGATCAAGGTTAAAATCTTAACAACAAAAAGACCATAACACAAAATATAGCAGAATCTAGCTTCCTTGATGCAACATTTTGCAAAGATGTCAAGTAATGATAATCCAAATTGAAACAAAATCCAAGAGTTTGTGAGAGTAAGTGAGAGTTTTGGTGTAGAGAATGCAAAGTGTAGAGAGAAAGCTGTAGAAACTTTAAATGTGAAGATGAGTCATCACTTGCCTAACTCTTTAGCTGCAAGGTGTCTTGGTTTGCAATGGGCATATGTCACACATGAAAGTGTGATACTTTTCCTTCGTTAAAACAACCTATATGTCTTCATATGTGGCAACCAAATGTCATAATTCAATTTGTCTCTTATTTTTACATTTTTTCCTAGTCTAAAACACCCCAAATTTTAGAAATTTCCGAAATGTCACCAAAAATGCTAAATTAATTCTAATACCCACCAATTTAATTTTCAAGTCAAATAGTCCACAATTCACATTTTAATTGCATTAAAATCATTTATACTTGGAAAATGTCAATGAATGCATGTACAATTATTTTAATGAGTGTTAACATTATTCACGTGTATGAGTCTGCCAAACGATGCATGAAATGTACTTCTAAATTCTCCATACACTCTCATATATAATATCCTAGGGTTTTAACCCTAATCATGTGATAATGTGATGTTACAATTCTCCCCTCCTTAAGAAATTTTGTCTTCAAAATTTTCATATTCATAAAAAAGGCAGGGGTAATGTTTTCTCATATGCTCCTTTGATTCCCATTGAAGTTCATCACTCGAATAATTTCTTCCAATTGACTACAACCGATGGAATCACTCATTTTTTTAGTTGCTTATTTTGATATCCCTCTATCTTAGCTGGTTCCTCAATATATCTCAGATTACTCAAAACTTTCACTTTCTGTGTTGATACACTTATGTCGGATAATACCGATATTTTCTAAACACACTCACATGTAACACAGTATGATTTTGATACATCTTTTATTATTAATACTAATTCATAAATCAAAGGTCCCATTTTCTCAGTACATCATATGAACCAATAATTTCGTCTTAATTTATCCTTTTACCAAACTTCTATCTATCTTGAATCACTTAATTTCTACTACAAATTCATTTAATGTAATAATAACATCTCAAATCAATTCTGAACTTTAACAATTCTTTAGCTCTTTTTTTTCATCCCAATATAAGATGGATGACTCTTTATGTCATATAATGCCTCGTATGGTGTCCCACGATACCATTGTAATAATGATCATGTTCCTAAGAACTCCAAAATATAAGCTCTAATGATATCTCCAATAGTTAAGGCTATTGGCAAATCAGACATTTAATCACACCTTCAGTCACTTGTTTCTTCATCCTTGGCTGCTAAATGCTATCTTAGCATATTACTACCAGGATGTGTAACATAGGTTGCTATGTATGCTTCCTTCCAATTTCTTTTCTCAATCATTTATATCAGGTATACATACTCCTTACTTCAGTCACAATGTATCATTTTCCAATACAACTAAAAATTCAAATTCATTTTCAATTCCTCAATAAGATTCACAAATTTTTAATCCACACTAAGGGCTTTTCTAATTCTTTCATATAAAACTAATCTTAAGTTCAATATAACTAATAACACTTTATTCTTCCCCTATTTCAACTCAATCATCCTTTGCTCGTTATTGCACTAGATTTGGTAACCTCAATATTTGATTTTGTGCTACACCGCTATTGGATTGTTTTGTTCAATGCATCAGATTACAACACTAGCTTTAATGGGTAATACTCATATGTACATCATAATCTTTAAATAACTAAATCCATTGTCTCAGTCTTGTATTCAGTTCTTTCAAACTCAATCATCACCTTAAACTATAATGATCTGTATATACCTAAAATGTTTCACTGTACATATAATATCTCTAAATTTTTAAAACAATTTTGATTGGAACAAATTCTAAGTCATGTTCCAAATAATTTAAACTCATGAGACCGTAACTGTCTCGATGCATATATGGCATCACTTTACTATGCTGCATCAGATTACATCCTAATCTCTGGTGTAAAACATCCCTATATTTTACATCCCCTTAAGATCCATATGAAAATAGCTAACACCGGTATTGTAAACAATCGATGATTTTAATTCCTTAGAAATTCTTTTTACAATCATTATTCCATCTAAATGGAACACTTTTTTTAAAAGAAGTTTCTCACTTCTTCATTACCTTTACTTTCTTTGGCTCTACTAATATGCCATGGTCAAATATTATATAACCCAAAATATTACTAAATCAAGCTGAGATTCACTTTTATTGAACTTAGCATCTAATTGTTTTTCCTTCATAATAAGTAAGGCTAACTTCAAGTGTTCAAATTGTTCCCCTCAACTTTTCAAATATAGTCTATATATCATTTATGATCACAGTCACTAATTGATCTAAAGAAAATTGGGACACTTTATTTTTTATTTCCATGACTGCTATCTAGAGCATTTATCAACCCAAAAGGTATCGCCAAACCTCAATGTGTCCATAACTAGTTCTCGATATTCTTAAATAAATAATTTCTCAAATGAGGTAATATTATTTCATGTTTTTCTCAGTCTCTCGATTGACTCTTTTCTCAAATGATTTTGTCATTTCATCCGATTTCCCTGATTTCTTTTCAACTTATTCTAATCTCTGTCCATTTATAATAGTTTTTCCACACGTTTCAATTTATTCACACATCTTAATTTTCTGAACATAACCATGAAACCAAACTTGTATCTTTTAAATATACTAGTACAGAGCAAATTGTGAACCTAAGTTCCTTTAGTAGTAGCAATAGTATTATCTCCAATTTAAGAATCCAACAACATAGTTGGATACTTTACAATAGATACAACAAATGTACTCTCTATAATACATTCATTTTTCTCACATCGCAATCTCATATCTATCTAATATTTACGTCTAATTTGTTGAAAAATCATTCATTCTTAGAAGTAAACCATTTGATCTACTTGACCTAATTCGGTGGAAGTCTTCTTCGAAACAAGATTTCTTGTTATTATCATTTATACTATTCACGTAATCTTTATCAATAAACTTTATTCATCATTGCTTTCTAGTCATTCTTAATGCCCCAATAATATCAATTTCAACTATTCATAATATCTCAATAAGATCAATTTCTATCATACTTTACATAGTCAGAATGCTCTTTATAATAGAACTCATTGAAGCAATAAACACATCCATTTACTCTTATACTTTGGTACTTATCACCAAGATCGTTACATCTTATCTAGAGATGTATTTCTGACAATTTACCAATTAATAGCTTATGCTAAGGATACCTTAATCTCTATTGATTCTGGGCAACACTTCTCTTTTTGCACCTGTCCATGATCGTGGTGGATATTCCCATGATCATGACAGAAGCTCGTGGATCTGGCCACAATCATGGGGACTCTGCTGTGATCATGATATAACCCATTAATCTCAGCCATGATCGTGGGACTATACCACCATCATGTCTTTCTTCTTTTCCCTCGAATCTATCACACATAATAACATCATTTACACTCTGAATCTATCTCCAATTGATCATTATAAATGCTTTCATGCATTTCTCTTATTCATCTTAAATTTTTAACTATGGGGATTAGAACTTAAAAGCATTCAATAAGTCATCGATCACTTTCTATTTCATATCCAAGTATATGACACATATATTCTTAATAACATTATTTGTCCAAATAATCACATTATCTAACTTACATTCTCAATAAAAATTCAACTTAAGCTTGGGGACTTTTACTTGTCTCGCTATCATTCATCTCAGCTTCCGATTATCCTTTATTACATCTTACATTCATCTCACCTTTCAATCATCCTTTATTACATCTTACATACATATGTTCTCAATCAATTCAAAATTATAGTGAAGTTCTAATCTCAATTCCACTGATATAATCTTATTCTAAATCATAACTCTTACCACATTAATCAATCAACCATTTCAATTCCAAGTTGATCTTCTCAAGGTCGTAATATTTTTTTTTTGTTTTCATTTCGTTTTTCTTGTTCGCTATAAATCTTGTGATTTATGCTTATATCTCTACTTTTGTCATTCAATTCACACAATGTATTCACATCTATATTATATTCAAGGTTATACCACCACAATACAATATTGATATCGTATTCAATAATGCATCCACCAATGCAATTGCATTGAATCTTTTTTTGACATATCTAACCATATACTATTTCTCATTTCTAAATATCCACAAACTTTCATTTTTCTCACATTATGATAAACCATCATTCCTCTCACTATTTCTATCAACTCACATTCTTAAAAATGCTCATATGTGAGACTCATTGCACATTTGCCACACATCACTCGCATATTTAGAAAATCAATAAAACTTTCCGACCCATTTTATTCAAAAACAATTTTAGTCATAAGTGTTATAAACAATTAACACATCATTATATATTCCAGTAATCATTTAGTCCTAATACAAAACATTTCAAATCATAAATTTATTACACTTTTCAATACGTATAAATGTTGTACAATATTTGTAGAATAAAAATTTTAAAATACAAAAGAAATGATGTATACGTAAGCTGGTACAACTGATCCTGACCTCTATCTCTTATTCAAAAGCAGTGATTAGACTCCAGTTGATCTGACTGGGTCTCCCCTAACCTTAAAAATTATGTTGTAAATTTTGGGGTGAGTTTTGTGAACTTAGTTGAGTAACCATCTTTGATGGTTCACTCTTGTCATCAACACACAATTTATGTTATCATATAATTCACATTATCTCGATTATCATCATGCAATATCACAAAACACTTTTTTCAAATTTGTCACATTTCAAAATCCATACAATTCGTCATTTCATTACGATCATGCAGAACATATTCATCGATAAGCATTCACACATTTCATACAATAAAAGTCCTCAAAACATTGCAATTCCTCAATTTATTCTTATCATATGTGTATGCAATGTTTATGAGACTCAATTTCTTTTATTACATTGTTGTGACTGAGTGATTTTTTCATTGTCCTATATCCATTGTGGATGTTGAGCTCTATGACTATCCCTTCTCCGTTCAGGATAGAGGGCTCATTTTACACATTGAGGCTTAGGTTGTTACCACAGATGTCTAAGCTTTAAGCTCTTTTTCACTGGTGGCTCCAGTCACAACTGTCTTTATATTTCATGTATTCATGTAATAAATGCATTACGCATATTCAATCATCATATTCAGTCTATTACATTCGCCTTCACATTTCTTATTCTCACTGGTCAACAAACTTGGTCCGACATTCAACATATAAGTTGAGAACAAATTTATTCAATCACATGAACATTCAATGAACACTTCCAATGTTTTAATCATAAAACAAATGACTTAGACAATTTGTATCTAGAAATTAGTACACATACATGTTATATCAATTCAATTCAGAATTAAACAAACAATCAAGGTGAGACCATCTTAGGTTACTCATAGTACACTTCGGATTAACATTAGTTTCAAGATCTGAAAACGTCTGGATGCGAATGTTTTATCTTGTATATCAACATCATGTAATACCCATAGTGCACACATATTATTAATTGCACGATAACATAAACATTCAATTATACATATATGTGTATGTGTAAAGCATAATGCATGATCATATTGAAAATCCTGAGTATATTTCCTTTATTCACATCTCATAATCAATTAGTATCTTTTAATCATTCTTTAATACCAAATTCCCTTTACTCATTGTACTCACCTCAATCACCATCAGTTAGGTTCACTTAAGATCTCATTCAAGCCTAATTACCACATGTGGAAGCACTCTAGCATTTGTTTGTTCAAACTTCACTTAAAAGATAACTCTTTTTCTCCATAGGTCTGGCCACGATCATGGTGTCCCTGCCACGATCGTGATATAAACACTTTCTGGCTTCCTGCATCCATATGAATTTAACACTTATACAAACATCAATTCTACTTTGAATTTCCAGAATTCATACACATTAATGCAATTTCGTTTCATGCTAATTACACTTCCCATTTATTACATTAAACTCTCTAATCCTCTACTTATTTAATTCAACATTTCCTACCTAATCTCTTCATTCATGAAATCCTTTTTTTTTCCATGATTCCTCATTCATAAAGCATCAAACAATTCATTTATTATGTTATGTCCTCATTTAACACTCTAAAAATTTCACATTTAGACGCATTACCATCAAACATCTTTTTCCTTAAATGTATAACATCAAGATCAATCCAAACTTATCACACATTTAACCAACATTTCCCATATCAAAATTATGTTCCTTTTAAGCCTAAATTAAGTCCAACAATAGTATAATTATATACCTCATCCTTAATTGGTTCAACCATTGCATAATCAAAACATTTCCATGAAGAATTACTGCCCATGATCGTGTCATCCCATGCCATAATCGTGATAGAAACTAATCTTCCATTTATCCTACAGTTTTCTAGTTTTTCTTAGGACAAATTTTTAGGTCAGTTTTTTATGACCATTATGACCTAGAAAATGAGGTATTTAGGCAACATCTTCTTCTAATCAAATGTTCCTCTATGTCTTAATTTCTAATGACATCAAATTCATGAATTTTGGTTCAGCATTATGCAAGTTATAACCAAAATATTACCAACTGTTCTCATAACACGACAGCACAAAATTCTTAACTTCAAGCCAAATTTCAAAACTACTAGTGACAGAATTCAAATTAGATTCCTTCATAAAAGTTGTATAAAAATGTATCTAGGTTAATATGAATTTAAACTAATGCGATTTTAATGTTTATAGGTCAAGATATGGCTGAAAAATTGACACCTATTCAGTAAAACTAGTAGAATTAACTCATTTCTTACACCTTCAACATCCTTTCCCCCAAGTTCATCAATTCAACACATATTCCATTCCAATTCAATAATCACAGAACTTATTATAATACATGCTATCAAGTTTCTAATTCCTTTACCTTCTTAACTTCAAATTCCTTCTTTAAAGAATAGGCTAAACTAGCCTTCATGCAACCAGCACACTTCTAAGATCAAGGTTAAAATTTTAACACCAAGAAGACCATAGCACAAAAGATAGCAGAATCTAACTTCCTTGATGCAGCATCTAGCAAATATGTCAAATAATGATGGTCCAAATTGAAACACAATCCAAGAGTTTGTGAGACTAAGGGAGAGTTTCGGTGCAGAGAATGCAAAGTGTAGAGAGAAAGCTGTAGAAACTTTAAAGCAAGGTGTCTTGGTTTGCAATGGCCACATGTCACACATGAAAGTGTGATACTTTACCTTCATTAAAGCAACCTACATGTCTTCATATGTGACATAGAAATGTGCCAATTCATTGTCTCTTATTTCTACATTTTTCCTAGTCCAAAATACCCCAAATTTTTAGAAATTTCTGAAATGTCACAAAAAATGCTAAATTAATTCTAATATCCACCAATTCAATTTTCAAGTCTAATAATTGGAAATTTATATTTTAATCGAAATAAAATCACTTATACCCAGAAAATGTCGATGAATGCATGTACAATTATTTTAATGATTGTCAACATTATTCACGTGTATGAGTGTGCCATATAGTGCATGAAATATACTTCTAAATTCTCACTCTCGTACACAATATCCTAGGGTTCTAACCCTAATCCTGAGATAATGGGATGTTACAACAATCCATTTTTACGTATGATTTCGTAATATAAAATTGAATCAAAACACTAACATAATTCAATTCAATCATAATAAGTAATTATAAAAAATTCATAAGTAAAACTTAGGTGTTTCATTAAATTAAGAAATCCATCAAAATTGATAGTTTAAAGGTTCATACCATATAGTTATATCCAAATTTAGTTTATACTAAGGCAAAAGAAACCAACAGTAATCAAGAAAGAAAGCAAAATAAAAGAAATCATTCTTATGGATCTTGAAATGATGATGCTCCTTGGTTAAATCTTCATGGAAATGACTTTTTTCCTCTAAAATTGCTCATTTCTTATCATAAGAAGCTTTAGGGTGCATTTGGTTCAGCTTTTGTCAGGAGGAAAAGCACTTTTTTCCACCGCAAAAGCTATTTTAAGGAAAAAATGAGTGTTTAGCTGTAAACTTCAAAAGCACTTTTAGAGTAGAAATAGCTTTTTTTAAAAGCTAAAATACAGCTTTTTCAAAAGCTCAAATTTGGAGCTTTTAAAAAAAGCACCTTTTCAGGTAGATTTTTTATATCAGTTAATGAGCCTATTTTTTAGTCCCTCTTACCCTTACGCTTTACACATAATTCCCACAATATCCACAAACACATCTTCACGTTTATTTTGAGATTTATATAATATTATTTAAATTTTTATATG
>JAOSBO010000008.1:37083480-37094772 GCA_027563915.1 Erythroxylum rotundifolium | reverse complement strand
AATATTTAATAATTCAAGAGTTCAACTAATTGTCTTTAGTGGAATGGCATTTAGTTAATAAGCTAGAATTAATTCTAGCTTATCTAATATCTAATTAGATAAATATTATTACATCATAAGTATTTATCGAATGTTTTTCCCTTTGCTTTAGAAACAATTTTTTGGGATTCTTAATTTGACACGATCATCTACAGAGTATTGGTAGCAGTATTGGACATCATATAAGGTGATGTCCGTTTCAAAACGTAACTTGGCCAATAAACATGGAGGATAAGAGGGAGAAAGTCTTCCCGTACATATGGGAGGATCTATTACCCATCAGGCGCATGTAGAGAGGCTTGTAAGTATCTACACTTTACATTTATATTCTCATTTATTTACTTTGATGTATTTCAATTGAATTTTATGTGTAAATTTTGGAATGAAAATATGTGTTTCTTATTGGGAATGATAATGTTATAAATGTCTAGTGCCATATATGACTGTGTTTTTTAGTTTTTTTTTCTTTGTTCAACAGGTGGTAAATATCATAAAAATAGAGGAAACTCTACCGAAATTTTTATAAATTCTAATTCAGTTATAACATTTTATTCTTATGCAAGAAAAGTCTATAGGTATAAGGCCTACACCTCGTTAGCTATTTTTGTACACTCACACTAAAAAGCATGACGGTGTGACATTCGTCAACAGTTGTTGTAGAGAACTTAATGTATGTGAAATTTATGATTTAATATTAATAATGCTTAATAATTATCACTTACTAATATAAGCATTGCTTTCTGATAGGACCAAATACAAGAAAGTATTCAACGACAGTCTTAGCAGTCTAAAGATGTTGATGAGACTAAAACTTATCTTCTTGTAGTGGGTGGTAAGGACCATCGTGGGAGGATATTCGGCTTAGGTTCATTTGGAAACACATGTTATTCGCAATCCTCCACGTCCAATACAGCAACATCTAGTAGATGGTCCACAATCAATAGAGTGCAAGAGCTTTAAAGCACAGTTGCAACAATCGATGGATCAGTTGCAATAGTCGATGTAATACATAGCTCAACTCCGTAATGAGATGGATGAGTTGAAGGGTAGGGGTAGCACCTCATGAGACCAACCACAGCATCCGCCGTCTCCAGATCAATAACGTACTTTTGGTTATTTAATTTGTATTACAAATACTTAATATGTATAATGTAATGTTTTTAATATCAATTAAGATATTTTTAACTTTATATCATCAATCAAATTTTTGTCTAAAAAAATTAAATATATACTATTAAATTCGTAACTGTTTACTGTTGGTAATTGGAGACCGAATAACAAGTTTTGTTGCTAAATTTACCTATGAATATCATTGGCGTAAGATAACCATCAGTAACATTTTAATAAACTTATCGAATGAAATGAGCAAACCATCAGTAAGTTTGCCGACAATCACAATGAAAAATTGTCAGTAAATTTGCTATTCCATCAGCAATTGTTAGCTACAGCCATTTCTACGATGCTTTTATCCGTCGGTAAAGTTCATCGCTGAATTTACTTTCTGACGAAATGTTGATGTTTTCCCTTGCAAAACGACATTTTTCTTGTAGTGTCTCTTGAATCATTTCAAAAACTAATCTATCCGAAACACTATAGCTGCACAAATGTCCGACTGCTAACGATATCTACATAATAAGATGAGAGAACTCTTTAACTCTTCTAGGAAGGGTTAAGCAAGAAGTGCTAGCTCCATTAGAGCTTAATAATATTTATATTAGATTTTGGAAATTTTAGTAATTTAATTGAATTTTATTTAGGCATAATTGAGACTTAATAAGAATTATTTGTGATTCTAATTAAAGTTTAATTGAAATTATAATTTAATTTCAATTAAACTTTAATTAGAATTAGAAATAATTCTTATTAAGTAATTATAATTTCAATTCAACTTTAATTAGAATTACAAATAATTCTTATTAAGTCTCAATTATGCCCAAATAAAATTCAGTATCTTATATTGATCCTTATTTGTTAAATATCTCATATTTATTCATAAAGTTTCTCTAATTTTACAATCAAGTCCAACTTGATTAAAAATATCTTTGCTCTTTCCAACAAGTTGTTTACGTGAGAATCATTAGGTTCTCAAATATGTTGGCAATGATTATAAATTACAATCATAATTCATAATCATTAGATAAATTAAATCTTATTTAAATTTATCTTTAATTCTCAAATTAAATAATTTATAATTATAGATCAAGATTGGTGTCTAGCAATGCATCATAACCACTCAAATACTTAGGAATGTTAAAGTGGTTTTGACTAACCTTTCCGTGCATATTTTTCGTATAATTTAATCCTTTTATCATTCAATGTTCCAATTAGGCATAGAGCATGAAATTAATGTCCACTTTTTTTTTAGTCCAATCATGTTAGCTTTCTGTCATTGGTTATCGATTCAATTAATGACATTTATAAACTATTTACAAGCTTTATTTCACCTTCCTAATCAATACTAATGGAGAACAACGGAACATTCTCTCTAATTACTTTAGGGTGATGAATCCTATCTTAATCACTCAATTACCTCCATATAGTTTATGTTATATCCAACGACTACAAACTAAATGGCTCATGATTAAATAGGTCATCAGTAGTATGAAAATACAGCAATACCTATACAAGATAACTTTGGAGACCTTAAGTCAAAGGATCACTTATATAATCATTACAATGAGAATTCTATAGAAATAAACGTAATGTTTCAAATGGATTTCTCATATCAGGTCTATTCAGTGAACTTATTCTCTAACAGGCACTCACATGTTTATTTAAGCATCTTCATGCTTTAGTCTATGAGATTGACTATTTTATTCATAAGGAAAAATATAACATGTCCTAGTCTTTTTACATCCTATTAATGTCCAATCTTAATAGAACAATGACTAGGACCAATTTAGTGATAATACATAAGTGTAATATGAATATCATAATTATAATCTCACTATAATTTCATTTGCAATGTATAATTATCCCTTGAACTTTGACACATACATCTAAATATGTACAAGAAAAACAATATCTTTAAATTATATTATCACTAAACTATAACCAATTGATTGACTGTAGGTATAGATTAATACATATGGGATGCAAAGTTAAAAGTGATAAGCAGTAAGAATGGTAACATTGACAGATTTTAAAAGTCTTGCCAATCAAAGGATAAGTGACATTACTTTACAATGTTTGGGAGTCATACTCAGTGCCCATCTTCTTCATCTAAATTTGCTATTATTAAAATAACTCCCACATCCATCAAGTGTAGAATTCCCATATTAACTACTTCCATCATCAAAGACTTTAATCTCCTTTGTATATCTTTGATTTGTATGCTTCCATCGTTCATGCATGCATATAAAAGGACAATCTCCTTAGATATCTTGTATGGTCCAATTAATGGTTGTTTTGTGATATCAAAACATGATCTTGAGCTATATTTAAACCTTCATCAATTAGCATTGGAAGTATCTCATTATCTCACAAAGATGCATACTTTAAATGATTAGGTAAAGATTTCAATTGTGTATTGATGTCTACATAATTGGAAGTAATAACTTGGTGTAAGAATGTACAAAACTAATATTTGAAACCACATACTCATTAGTAAATAAATGTAATGATTACTAGGCCATATTATAATGCAATTTTGCAATGTACAAGCTAAGAATCGAATAGGAATCATTTAAAAATCAATCATAAATATTCATCAATCCTAGATTAGAAATATTAAAGAATTAGGCAGGAATGGTCGTTCAAAAAATTCTTTATGAATATTCTATGTGAAATCCAAATATCTCTCACTAGTAGAGACATTCATGCTATCTATAAGGATGCAAATTGTCTTTCAAACTTGACCAGTGATCTCGAAACAATCTCAACCATTCATCCTTTTACATAAGGAACAAGATATAGAAAGTAAGCTTACTCACATCATTTTTCAGAGTTGTGTCTACTTTCTTAAGAGTGGAAATCACTTATGCCTTTGTTTTTATGCCTACTTTCATGACAAGGTCCAGAGCTAAGGTGCTTCAACAAGTTTGTCATGTTTTTTAAATTAATACCAAATTTTTCCTCTTTTATCTTTTCAATATGGAGAGTAGAATGGATGTTAATACTATTTTAGATAATGATACTAGTAGCTTTAGTGGATAAAGTGATATAGGTGTTAGATTTGCAATGAGCTTACGTGCCTACATGAGAAGGAAAGTTAGACCACACACAAGCCCAATTGAGGCTCCATCCTAAAACTAATTGGTAATGGTGGAGTAGCCCACTAGACTTATATGTTAGTTTTCTTTCTCCTCTTTCTTCGGTGTGGGACACTCACATGTGGATATTCTTAACACTCCCCCTTATATGTGAGTCTCTTTTTACTTCGGCAATCTGGAGAGGTGCATAGACAATCCTAATCAAGGTTTAACTTCTGATTGAGGTTAAATAAGCCCTCTTCTAGGGCAATCAATACTGTTGGATCACTTGCTCCATGCAAACTTCAATTCCTTTTTCCAGTTGCTTAAATAACAGACCCTCTTTCTGGGGCAAATAGTAGGTCAAGGTTTTCTTTGGCTCTAATACTATGCTCAATTTGTAATGGGCCTATAGGCTCACACAGGAAAATTAGACTTCACACAAGCTTAAGTGAGGTTCCATTCTAAAACTACTGAGAATATCTACATGTGAGTATCCCACATCGGAAAAAGAGGGGAAAGAAAACTAACATATAAGTTTAGTGGGCTACACCACCCATCACTAATTAGTTTAGGGGAGCCTCACTTGAGCTTGTGTATAGTCTAACTTTCCTTCTTGTATGGGCTCATAGGACCATTGCAAATTTAACAATCGGATGAATGACATCCAACCATAGGAAAAAGCATTCTTGCATCTCACAAATCTTTTGAGACTTTATCACCTTCACCTGTAGTAACTAAGCCTCCTTTTATAGAATTATACAAGTATGGCTCAATCTAGTAAGAGGATGTGTTTTTAAAAATCTTCCTCAAACGTCTTGCCTTGGATTTTGACAATAATCGTGAAGTGCAACTAAGGCCTAATAAACCACAGAAGTCTGAGTTCGAGAAGATGAGGAAAATGTTGTACATTCTTGAACAGGGATTGTAATTGGCCAGACTATGAGTTGGTCTCACCAATTTTTTTAAAATTAAAAGCATAACATAACGTTTTTTTAAATTTAAATTCGGTCTGGTTGTTTAGGCTCAAATCTACCGAAGCTTAACTTTTCTTTTGCTTAAAAAGTTTAGGCCTTAAATAACCTGATTTGACTCATAATTTTATCTATTAAAACATCTAAATTTAAAATTACGATTCAGCTATCGTTCTTTGAAGAGATTTCACTCGGGTATTTAGGCGACGGCGAACTCACTTGCTACCCTGGGCCCATCAAAGATTGAGCTTTGTTATAGTTCTTTCGAATGTTGGGTTCGTTTCCCCATCCACCCTATGATCCTTTAGATCCTCTATATTATAGGCTCCACTCCCGACTGAATGTATCCGTATGTTTGGAATTTGTTAGACGGACCCATTGTTACTTAACACATTCGATAAATCTTCCCAACCCTGAGTTATTCAAATTCATACACCGATACAAACCTGTAAAGGCCTAAAGTAAATGGTACAGGTTAAGCGTTAACGATTCTTAAAAGGTTGCGCAGTGGAAAGGATAAAGACATAGGCATATAGACTTTTAAGATCATTTGAAAGTAGTTAAAAGGATAAGTTTTCAGAATGGAATAGGAATAATGCATTCGAAGTTTATACCCAAAAAAAAATTTGATCTAGACTCTTTTTAAAGTCCAGCATGATCCAATCATTGGTGTCTTCTAAGAACAAAATCCACGTAGTTATTTTCTCCTTTCTTCTTTCACTTATTTTTAAAATGTTATTAAAAACCTTAACATAAATAAGATGCGATAATTAATGTAGACCAAAAATAAAAAAGGTCCGCTTACATAATCCTTCATTAGAAAGAAGCAGCAAAAGTTGCCTTACAGCTCACTGTCATCGAGTCAATCTTCCATATTGCATCCACCCCAACTTCACCCCAACTCACAGCAATGAAGTCATTGCGATCAAGCCCTACTTTGTTGCACTTCTGGTCACTAACTGGGGTTTGTAGGAAAATCAACTACAACGTCCATTATAACACCACAATCGGAAAGTAAAAATATCTCTCATGCTAAACTAGAGATGGCGTTAGATCAACTACTTCAAAAAGACCCAGCTGATCTCAGTTATTTTATCTCTAGGCATCCCTATTTTCAATATTTTACTCCGAGTAAAAGTTGTTCACATCTGTTCTTGGACGGCACCTGAGCCTCGTGGCTACAAATTAATCAAATCCTATCAATGCTAGGGGCCTCTTCTTAGACTAACCAAAAATAGGGTTTAACCCCAAAGCATAAACAGGTTGAGAACAACACAGAACGTGTAGGGAATAGAACAATTTTATGCAAATCAAATTTTTGTTACATGTAAGGATCATCATTGATTTCCTAACGAGGAGTTATTATGCTTCCAATTGGAAATATACGATACCAATGTCACCGGCACTTTGGAATCCAGGCTGGAAATAGGTAAAAAATAATTATAATTTCTTTAAACGACTCCTACTTGTCCGAGCAAAACTATAATGATTAGTCAAAAACAAAATGGTTTCTCCAGCCAAATTCATGAATTGCTTGATTAATCTGATCAAGCTCTAATCTGATGTAGCTGCCCCTTGATTAAGCTCTGCAAATCTCATACCAACACGCATGGAATGCTTCAAGAACTTCTCAGCACATCTCGTCACACAGCTTTCTTCTTGCTTCTGAAGAGATTTGCGTGAGAAGTTGTCCACACAGTCATTAAAGCATCTCTCCACAAGTGAATTATACATCCTCAAACTGCAAGGGAACATTTTATGAACATCACGCAACATCAACTCACAATGTGAATTTAACTATAGCACAGAGCACCAGCTCCGGAAATATTCGAAGGTATGTGCTGCCAATTCATTCAAACTGGCAAAAGATGGAGCCTGAGATTGATTTTTCTGATGCAGCTAATGTTGAGAATAACCTTTTATTGTCTTTGACGACCCTTACTCTACACAAATAAAGAAGAGAAAAACAGCAAAACCTAACCAATTGACAGATAATAAATGTTGTTCCCAAAACGTCCAAATACAACATGGTTGCTGCATTGGTTTTAAGGAGAACATTATTCTGGCTTCACATTAGCAATGCCACCTAGTTAAACCAATCAAGCGACATCTTATCCACCTGGGTAGGTAGTGAAGCAACATAAATAGAAGTGAGACAAGAGCGATATAGAAATATTTATTGCAAACAACAGAAAGTAACATTTTTGCACAAAATTTCAGAAAAGAAATCGATGTGGAGAAACCTACAGCATTTATTATGAATGTGAAACCACAAAAGCACATAAAAATTGTATAAGAAGAAACAATTTCCAGAATCACTCAGCACATAGAAGAGTTAGTATGGGATGTTAATAGCTGCAGCAAACAAGGGTGTCTGAACAAGGAAAATGCTGAGAACCCCCTATATCATACATATTATTTTCAGAAATAACAATGCATATCAATAAGATATTACCACTGCAAATGCTCTTTTCCTGCTTTCTCATGACTACTCACGCATTGCACATCTTTATCCTTCCTCACAAGAGACACAACCAAAACTAACACCAACAAACACAAATTCTTGTTGGGCCAGGCTTATTCGAAGCCAGAAACAAGAGAACATGAATCGAATGACCTCTCAAAATCCGCAATCATCATTTCTACATTTTCTTTCCAAACAGAAACAACCCATATACGTAACGCTGTAAGGGATGCCAAATATCACAATCTTAGCAGTAGCACCTCAAAGATTGTTGTTTCAGAAACTTAAAGCCCAGTCCAACACCCTAGAACTTGAAATCAATACATTGTCGCATGTTGAGAATTCACCAATAAATATAAGCGACATCAGGACTCGACCTTTTCACTCCATTGTAAGCGAAAGCTAAACATTAATAATGTAAACACATCACCCATTATAAACAACAAAAAGGACCAAGATCTCATCGTTTAATTCAAATAAAGCAATAATAAGGAAAAGAGACGGACCTGTCGCGCAACTGTAGTTGCTCGATCATGGTGGACATTCGCATCTTATCTTCTTCAGGTAGACCGTCCAATCCTGCCAGCATGCTCTTGTCCATATCTCTAATGTCTGTCTCGATCAAAACCACAACGATGTTAACTAAGTTTCTGTACAATTTCAAATATGCTCTTGTTTTTCCTGTGTCAACTCCGAAGTGAAATTAGGGCTTAGCGTTGGTGTCCCTCTTCCTGATATTTATAGCAAAGGTCAAAACCCTAGGATTCTGATGTCTGGTATACGGTGCCGTTGGACTGTTTTAGAAAATTGAAATGTGCAATTATTAAAAGAACCTAATCAGAAGTTTCTTATTAAAAGAAAGAGGAACCCAACGAAGAAGAAAACAAAAATGAAGACCTAAATAGTTAGTTCAAATGGAATCAATTTTGGTAGGTTGAAGGCGACTGAGAAAGGGTTGCGAGAAGTATGAGCGGTTCATATATCTTTTTGACTTTTTCAACGATCACAGTAATATCATACAAATTTATTGATCAAGGAAATCTTCATAATCATAATATTTGTAGAAACACAAAACTGCCATGAATGGACGATGGTGATTGAAAGGCCTGGACTAGAAAATCTGTAAAGAACCGCACTAAAAATGAGTGCGGCCTTCTGGGGTTGAAATTTTTTTTGAAAGGTTTTGCATTAGTTGTAAATTTAGGCTTGTTATAGTTTGAATGAATGAAAAAAGAATCTATATAATCATTAGTTGAAACAATTACAGGCTGATTGGAATGACATGAATTGAATTCAATTCAAATGTTTGGAAGCAAAAAAAAGAGATGAGTTCAATTTATGTATGTGAAACTCATCACTCTATATAAATTAAATTCACTTGAAAAAGTATCGGAATTGAATTACAAATCGGAACTTCAACATTTCTTTCAAACGTTTAAAATATCCTTTCAATAATACTCATCTAAAAGCAAGAACCCTATCCATCTCTTCACCTGAAGCAACTCCTCCCATCTCAAGTAGCCCCTTCCACCAAGAAAAGAAATAGCAACACCTTGTCTATCTTGAATCAACACCTTCCATCATATTCAGGTTTTCCCTTTTCCTTGTTCATTGGTGTTTTTTCTTTCTTCATGTTTTTGTCTATGATTATCATTCTCTTTTAGATCCATCGTTCGATTTAGCTTCTCATTTCATTTTCCGATTATATCTACATTCTTTTGCATTTCTTGAATTTTTTGTATATATCTAGAATTTTTTGTTTGTTTGTTTCGGCTACATTTTAAGTGAATCTTGTTCCATGTAAGTGTGAATGATTATTATTTAATAAGATTGTTTTTTAACCAAGGGTAAAAATATCATATGAAATAATTGAATTCATTTTAATTGTGCTCCAAACAATGTAATTAACTTCAATTCTATTATTACCAAGTTTGTTCCAAACAGTATAGATTGAATTCAATTCAGTCTTATTAATATAATTGAATCCAATT
This sequence comes from Erythroxylum rotundifolium, assembly GCA_027563915.1. Taxonomy (NCBI): domain Eukaryota; kingdom Viridiplantae; phylum Streptophyta; class Magnoliopsida; order Malpighiales; family Erythroxylaceae; genus Erythroxylum; species Erythroxylum rotundifolium. Next base: position 37,085,114 of record JAOSBO010000008.1, on the reverse strand, counting down.
CATTAATGAATTCAATTCGAAAGTTTCCAATCAACATCATCATCATTATTATCTAGTTCTACTCTTGTTGAGGTGCAAAATTTGAAAAGACGTGATCGTAACAACCTTATCCCTACTTAATAGAGATGTTTTCGATTGTGGAAACAATTAAGAAACCATCAATTGAAAAAAAAAGTACAATCATTTGTTGAAACAATTAGGAAGCCACAGACTGAGAAAAGAATTTGAGTGATATGTTAAGCATATAAATGATTATTAATAAGGAATTATATTTATTGCAAAAATTTAATTATAAAATTTTTATAATTGACATACAATGTACATCTTTGATAAAAAGAGTAATTAAAATATATTTTAATTAATAAAGTTATCATATATTTAATTTAAGGAAAAACGTGAAAAATCTAAAGAGAAGAACTAATTCATGGAGCTATTAGACACCATATTTTTATTGCGTAAATGGTTACTTTTGTAACGCCGGACTCTCTAAGCTTTTTGTATTGTATTATATTTGGAGATACTACTGTATATTAATATATATATGGATGTAATGAGTTCAAAGATGTATTTGAATCCTTTTAGTACGTATGCTAGTGATAAAAAATGTTATATGCCCTTACATAAACTTAGAGTTCATTAGTATGCAAAATCTTAGAGATTTTCGACATATAAACTTTTAAGTGTAAAAAATCGAGTCCACTAGATGGATATGACCACAGTGGTCGAATTAAATGTGTTCTAATGCTTTAGAGGTAATTAGACATTATTTATAGACTCATAGGACACTTAGAAAGCTTAATTGGAAAAGTTGATGCACACATAAGGGCCTATTTGCAAATTGTTAAAAGTTAAAGGACTTAAATGAAAATTTTCAATTCTTGGAGGACTAATATGTAATTTTATAAAGTTAAGGGGCTTAATTATAATTTTCAAAAGTCTGAGGATCAAAATGAAAATAAAAGTTTTGGTCATTCTCAAATTTTGGGCTTAATTGCAAATTTAGGAAAGTTTGGAGGGTATAATGGTAATTTCACATAAGCTAAGGGCAAAAGGAAAAATTCACTATGTTTGGTCAAAGAAGAGTTAAATTCTAGACCTTTCTCCTTGTTATGGTTGTGCATCCCACCATATGACATTAAAAACACTTGGTTTTAATTAAAAAGAAAGGAGAAGAAAGAAGAAGAGAGAAGGAAGAGAGCAAACATTTGACCATCACCAAAATTCTACCATCCTTTTGATTCTCCAACCCAAACCAAGGTGTTCTAAGCTAATTTGGGGTCAAGGAACTAAAATCTATCATTAGATTTGAGAAATTCTCAAAGGATTTGAAGATATCACCAAAGGAAAGTATAGTTAAATTCTGTCTCATCTCTCTCTTCATTAGGATTTTGAGTTTGGTGTTAAGATAAGTTGTTTTCCATGCTTGAATATGCATGAATCATGGTTTAGGTGAATGAAATGTGTCATAGAGAGGGTTCTTTAAGTCTAAAACCGAAAATGCCCTCTTTTGGTGAAAGCTGTAAATTTTTAGATATCTTTTGAAATTGATGATTTAATTGAATTCTATGGTGTTAATTGTGCATGTATAATGTGAATTGATGATGAAGAATGAAGAAGATGTATGTTGGTTAAGG
>JAOSBO010000008.1:37070060-37083380 GCA_027563915.1 Erythroxylum rotundifolium | reverse complement strand
GATGGATTTGGTTTTAACAAAACCAAAACGAAGTCATTTGGTTTTAAACCAAACAACGTCACTTTGCACATGGGAGGAGAATGTTTTCAGAACACTTTCTGCGACATTTTATTCAACAAAACGTTGCGGTTTCTATTTCATAACGTTTCATTGATAAAATGTCACGAAGTCTTACAATCCGCGACGTTTTATATGTAAACTTTTCGTGACATAAGTTCGGGGAAGATTTTTAAAAACAAATCCTCTTTACCATATTGAGCCATGCTCGTACAATTCTAAAAGGAGGCTTAGTTACTATACACTAAAAAAATTTAACACAATCCACAACATTTTATAAATAAAACGTCGTAGATTGTAATACTTTTCGTGACATAAAAATCTTCCCTGAACTTCTTGCCAAAGGATTTTGACAATAATAGTGAAGCACAGTTAAGGCCCAATAAACCATAGAAGTCTGAGTTCGAGAAGAGGAGGAAAATGTTGTACATTCCTAAAAAGGGACTGTAATTGTCGGATTGTGAGTTGATCTCAATAATCTTTTGAAATTAAAAGTATAACATAATGTCTTTTTTTTAATTAAATTTAGGTGTGAGTTGTCCAAACTCGGATTTACTTAAAACATAAGTTTTCTTTTGCTTAAAAAAATTAGACCTTGAATCAACATAAGCCTGATTTTACGTATAGTTTAACTTATTTAAAATACCTAAATTTAGACTTATTAATCACGTCATCGTCATTGTCATTCTTGAAGAGATTTCACTCGAGTATTCAGCCTACAGCGAACTCACTTGGTAACCTAGGGCTAACAAGATGTAGCTTTATCATAATTCTTTCTGAGTGTTGGGTTCGTTTTGCCATCCACCCTATGATCCTTTAGATCCTACTCATTGTTGCTGAACACATTTGATAAATCTTCTCAACCCTGAGTTAAATTCATACACCAATATAAACCTGTAAAAGCCTAAAGTAAATGGTACAGGTTAAGCCTTAACGATTCATAAAAGGTTGCACAGTGGAAAGGATAAAGAGATTGGCTTATAGACTTTTAAGATCAATTGAAAAGAGTTAAAAGGGTACTTTATCCAATCATTGGTGTCTTCTAAGAACAACATCCATGTAAGTTCTTCTCTCATTTCTTCTTTCATTTGTATTTTTTAAATGTTATTAATAAGATGCAATAATTAAGGTAGACCACAAAAAAAAAAAAGGTCTGCTTACATAATCCATCAGAAAGAAGCAGCAGAAGCTGCCTTACAGCTTATTGCCATAAAGTCAATCATCCATATTGCATCCACCCCAACAAGTTTACCCAACTTCCTCCGTTTCACTCACAGCAATGAAGTCATTGTGATCAAGCCAATCAACATAAACCCTAGACATTTTGCACTTCTGGTCACGGGCTGGGGCTTGTAGGAATATCAGCTGGCTTTTTGATCCTCCAGTCGCACTACACAAAATCAACTACAAAGTCCAATAACACCAGAATCGGAAAACAAAAATTTCTCATGCTAAACTAGAGATGGCGTTAGATCAACTACTTCAAAAAGACCCCAGCTGATCTCTTCTAATTTTATCTCTAGGCATCCCTGTTTTGAATATTCTACTCCAAGTAAAAGTTATTCACATCTGTTCTTGGATGGCACGCGAGTCTCGTGGCTACAAATTAATCAAATCCTATCAATGCTATGGGCCTATTCTTAGACTAACCAAAAATAGGATTTAACCTCAAAGCATAAATAGGTTGAGAACAATACAGAACATGCAGGGAATAGAATAATTCTATGAAGATCAAATTTTTGTTACATGTAAGGCTCATCTTCGATTTCCTAACCAGTAGGAGTTATTATGCTCAAAGTGGGAATATAAGATGCCAAAGTGACCGGCATTTTGGAATCCCGGCTGGAAATAGGTAAAAAATAATTATAATTTCTTTAAACGGCTCCTACTTGTCCGAGCAAAACAACAGTGATTAGTCAAAAACAAAATGGTTTCTCGAGCCAAATTCATGGATTGCTTGATTAATCTGATCAAGCTCTAATCTGATGTAGCTGCCCCTTGATTTAGCTCTGCAAATCTCATACCAACACGCATGGAATGCTTTAAGAACTTCTCAGCACATCTCGTCACACAGCTTTCTTCTTGCTTCTGGAGAGATTTGCGTGAGAAGTTGTCCACACAGTCATTAAAGCATCTCTCCACAAGTGAATTATACATCCTCAAACTGCAGGGGAACATATTAAGAACACCATGCAACATCAACTCACAATGTGAACTTAATTATAGCACAGAGCACCAGCTCCGAAAATATTCTAAGGTAGGTGCTGTCAATTCATTCGAACTGGCAAAAGATGGAGCCTGAGATTGATTTTTCTGATAGAGCTAATGTTGTGAATAACCTTTTATTGTCTTCGACGACCCTTACTCTATAAAATAAAGAAGAGAAAAACACCAAAACCTAACCAATTGACAGATAATAAATGTTGTTCCCAAAACGTCCAAATACAACATGGTAGCTGCATTGGTTTTAAGGAGAACATTATTCTGGCTTCACATTAGCAATGCCACCTAGTTAAACCAATCAAGTGACATTATACACCTTGGTAGGAAGTGAAGCAACATAAATAGAAGAGAGACAAAGGTGATATAGAAATATTTATTCCAAACAACAGAAAGTAACATTTTTTCACAAAATTTCAAAAAAGAAATCGATGTGGAGAAACCTACAGCATTTATTATGAATGCGAACCACAAAAGCACATAAAAATAGTATAAGAAGAAACAATTTCCAGAATCACTCAGCATACAGAAGAGTTAGTATAGGATGAATAATTAATAGCTGCAGTAAACGAGGGTGTCTGAACAAGGAAAATGCTGAGAACCCCCTATATCATACATATTATTTTCAGAAACAACAATGCATATCAATAAGATATTACCACTGCAAATGCTCTTTTCCTGCTTTCTTATGACTACTCACGAATTGCACATCTTTATCCTTCCTCACAAGAGACACAACCACAACTAAAACCAACAAAACTCACAACTTATTGTTGGGCCAGGCTTATTCGAAGCCAGAAACAAGAGAACATGAATCGAGTGACCTCTCAAAATCCATAATCATCATTTCTACATTTTCTTTCCAAAAAGAAACAACCCATATACGTAATGCTGTAAGGGATGTCAAATATCACAATCTTAGCAGTAGCACCTCAAAGATTGTTGTTTCAGAAACTTAAAGCCCAGTCCAACACCCTAGAAATTGAAATCAATACATTGTCGCATGTTGAGAATTCACCAATAAATATAAGCGACATCAGGACTCGACCTTTTTCACTTCACTGTAAGCGAAAGCTAAACATCAATAATGTAAACACAACATAAAAACAACAAAAAGGACCAAGATCTAATCGTTTAATTCAAATAAAGCAATAATAAGGAAAAGAGACGGACCTGTCACGCAACTGTAGTTGCTCGATCATGGTGGACATTCGCATCTTATCTTCTTCAGGTAGACCGTCCAATCCTGCCAGCATGCTCTTGTCCATATGTAATGTCTGTCTCGATCAAAATCACAACTATGTTAACTAAGTTTCTGTACAATTTCAAATATGCTCTTGTTTTTCCTGTGTCAACTCCGAAGTGATATTAGGGTTTAGTTTTGGCGTCTCTATTCCTGATATTTATAACAAAGGTCAAAACCCTAGGATTCTAATGTCTACGGTGCCGTTAGACTGTTTTAGAAAATTGAAATGTGCAATTATTGAAAGAATTTTCTTATTAAAAGAAAAAGGAACCTAACGAAGAAGAAAACAAAAATGAAGACCTAAATAGTGAATTCTCAATTTTGGTAGGCTGAAGGAGACTGAGAAATGGTTGACAGAAGTATGAGCGGTTCATATTTCTTTTTCAACGATCACGGTAATATCATACAAATTTATTGATCAAGGAAATCTTCATAATCATATCATTTGTAGAAGCACAAAATTACCATGGCTGGACAATGGTGATTGAAAGGCCTGGACTAGAAAATCTTAAGAACTGTGATTAGAAAAAGAAATAAAGAACTGGACTAAAAATGAGTGTGGGCTTTTGGGGTTGAAAAAATCTCTGAAAGGTTTTGCAATAGTTTTTTTAAAGAAATGGTTTTGCAATAGTTAGGCTTGTCATAGTTTGAGGGTATAAAAAAAGAACTGTATAATTATTTGCTGAAACAATTAATTATCATCACCGTCATTATTATTAACTAATTGTAATCTTGTTGAGATGTAAAATTTGAAAAGATTTGATTCTATACAGCCTTAGATCTATTTAGTAGAGATGTTGTTTCTGATTATCGAAACAATGTAGAAATAATCAATTTAAAAAAAAAGAAATTGTACAATCATTTGTTGAAACAATTAAGAAGTCATCAATTGAAAAAAGAATTTGGGTGATATGTTAAGCATATAAATGATTATTAATAAGGAATTATATTTATTGCAAAAATTTAAATATAAAATTTGTATAATTGACATACAAAGTACGTCTTTAATAAAAAAGGGTAATTAAAATACATTTTAATTAATGAAGTTATCATATATTTAATTTAAGGCAAAACATGAAAAGTCTAAAGAGAACAACTAATTCATGGAGCTCTTAGACACCATATCTTTATTGCTTAAATGGTCATTTAAATCTTAAAACTTTTGTAAAAATTGAGAATTGGTATAACTTTTGTAAAATAAAATGACGAGAGTGATGACATAAGAGTGTAGAAAAGATAGATCTTTGACCTTAGGAATGAAAGTGATTTGACTTTAATTTTAAAAGAAATTGGCTAATTAACAAGTTAAATAATAAAACATGTTCGGTTAGCCATGGTTGCATGCATCACATGCATGTGAATGCAGCAAAAGTGTCGGAATCAAAATTCCGACACCATGACTACCCCAAAAAAACTTAAGATTATAACATGCATGCATAGATGTGTATAAAAGAACATGAAATATAAACCTTTTACCTTGTGTATCCCCTCCTTTCTTGTTTCTTCTCCTTGTTTGGGTTGTTACAAACACCAAACCCTTCCTTGATCTCTATAAACACGTAAAGAGGGAAGAAGAGACAATGTTTAGCTGTTATTTGAGCACCAAGTTAGATGAGTTTTAGTAGATGCTTAAGATGATGGAAAATAGGTTAAGAATCTTGTTGCATGCACTTTTATTCATGCAACAATTACATGAACTGCAAGAACAAAACTCAAGACACCTCACTCTCACTCTAAAACCCTTCTAGATCCATTTCGTTATCACTTGAGTGTGTAAGAAGTGAAGGAAGCTCGTGTAAATAAGTGAAGAATTCACTTATATAATGTTTCGTGCCCTCTGTCATTATCGTGGCCAATGAGCCACGATCGTGGCATTTTTAAAAGTGGGCTCATCTTTGGCCACTATCGTGGCCCTATGAGGCATGATCGTAACCTACTTAAAATAGTGCATACATACTATTTTTTTCATTCGATCTTTTATGCGTGTGACCCTTAGGTTCTCCGTTATTTTAGGCACTTGAATTAACTCTTATTTCAGTCAAATCATGAAAGGTTTTATGATGCCAATTTGCCAGAATATAGGTGGATTAACACATGAACTTTTGAATAGTTAATTATCCAATTTATGAACCTTTTCATAGACAATTACCTTGCAGTTCGTCCCACTTGGTTTAGAGTATGGGTTATATGTCAACCCCCACTAAACTGACTACTTCACATCTAGTCCAAGTGATGTTAGTTCTTGTTCTAGGATCTCATTACTCTAATGTGTCATTGAGGACTCTCTTAATGACACATAACTGCTCGGCCAGAGATTCCTGAGTAATGACACCAATAAAAGGCCGCGGGTACCATCTCCTTCTATCAAGAGTGGTGAATCCTATATTGACTAACCAATTGCCTTCGAATACCCATAGTTATACCCAATCACCACCCTAAGAGCGACCTTGTCTTGAGGCAACAAGGAATGATGTCAAACTACAGGATTAGTATCCAAAATATCCTTGAGTACCTCAAGTCTGAGGATATTTGCAATTATTGCTATGATGAGATTATTCATTGACATTCGATAGATCACCCATATGATAATCTCATAACTGGCCATCCGATGTACTTACTACCTTTAGTAAGCATCCACATGTTAACTCTAAACATCTCATGTTTATAGTTTATGAGATCTACTACTTCATCAAATCAAGAAGTATAATATGTGCTAATCTATCTGGATTAATAATGTCCTGTCTTATTAATTTTATAATTAGGGATTATTTATATACTAACATAATTGCACATGATAGGAATCTTATTATCATGATCTCATCATGATTTCCATCATGTTATGATTTGTATCATTGACTTCTTTAATTCGATTTAAGATCAACATTAATTCATATAAATGAAGAATATCAAATTAATGAAAAATACCTTTCATTTTATTAATCAAAATAAAGTTTATACAAAAGTGTTAAAGGTGATTGCCTTTAGAGCACTATAGCAATCTCCCACTTGCACTAAAACCAATCACCTCTGTATCTAATACCATAGGTGAGTACGCAAGAATCAAATTTCTCTTGAGGAAGTGGCTTAGTCAAAGGATCAATGATGTTCTGATTTGTGGGGACTCTCTCAATCTTCACATCACCTCTATCAATGATCTCCCTGATCAGGTGATATCTCCTGAGTACGCGCTTGGAGTCTGATGAGACCTTGGTTCCTTGGCTTAAGCAATAACCCCATTATTGTTATAGTACAACAATATTAGGTCTATATTCCATGATGAACTTCTTGATCCAAACAGCTTTCTTTGCTGCTTCCGCAGCTGCAATGTACTCTGACTCAGTCATCGAATCTGCATTTGTCTCTTATTTGGAATTCTTCCAACTGACTGCTCCACCATTCAGTGTGAAAATATAACCTGACTAGGATTTGGAGTCATCTTGGTCAGAATGAAAACTAGTATCCTTATGTCCACTCACTACGCGATCTCATTTTCATTATATAAAAAATACATCCTTAGTCCTTCTCAAGTACTTTAGGATATTCTTGACTGCTACTCAGTGACCCTTACTAGGATCCAATTGATACTGCTCGTAACACTTAGAGCATACGATATATCAGGTCTTGTACACAATATAGCATAGATGATTGATCGTACTGCCAAAGCATATGGGATTATACTCATGCTAGTCTTCTCATCTTGTCTTTTGGGACACATAGATTTTGAGAGTTTTATCCCATGAGGTATAGAAAGAAACCCTCTCTTGGACTGCTCCATGCTAAACCTATTTAGCACTTTATCTATGTATATTAACTGTAAAAGACTTAGCAACTTCCTTGATCTATCTCTTTATGTCTTTATTCCCAATATATAAGTTGTTTCTCCAAGGCCTTTCATGGAAAAATTCTGGGACAACCAAACTTTTACTGATTGCAAACTAGAGACATCATTTCGTATTAGTAATATGTCATCCACATATAACATAAGGAATATAATAACACTCCCACTAACCTTCTTGTATACACAGGGTTCATCAGGAATTTGTGAGAAATCAAACTCTTTGATTGTCTCATGAAATTGGATGTTCCAACTCCTAGATGCTTGCTTCAATCCATAAATGGATTTATGAAGCTTAGACACCTTTTTGCCATCTCTGGATATGAAGCCCTCAAGTTGTATCATATATACATCCTCACTTAGATTTCCATTTAGGAAAGCTATCTTCATATCCATATTTCATATTTCATAATCATAATGAGCAGTAATGGCTAGATGTATTCTTATGGATTTAAGTATGGCTACGGGGCTAAATGTCTTATCATAGTCAACTCCTTGTCTTTGACGATAACCCTTAGTGACTAACCTCATTTTATAGGTAATCATATTATCTTCCATGTCGATTTTTTTTCATGAAAATCCTCTTGCACCCTATGGGTTTTAACCCTTAGAGTGGGTCAACCAAAGTTCATACTTAGTTTTCATACATGGAATCCATTTCAGATTTCATAGCTTGAAGCCATTTTTTAGATTCTGAACTCTTCAGAGCCTCTTCATAGGTTGTAGGCTCATTGACCTCTATGAGCAATACGTCATTGTGTTTGCTTATGAGAAATCCATATCTCTATGAAATATTACGTATCCTACTTGACCTACGAACATTTTGTGCGTCACGAGGTTTAATTATTATCTCATCTCCATGAACAACAATTTTGGGTTTAGGTTCAGACAGTTGGTCTGTGTTTGTTTGAACATCATGAACTTTATCAAGTTCAATTTTGCTCCCACTGTCTTCTCTTATAAGAAACTCTTTTTTTAAAAGACAGCATGCTTTGAGACAAACACCTTTTGTTTTAAAGCATTATAGAACTGATCTAATTGTTTACTTAGGATATCCTATAAACAGACATGTATCAGATTTTTCTTCTAGCTTGTCTAATTAAATCCACTTCATATAAGCCAGACAACCTTAAACTCTCATATATGAAAGATAGGGTCTTTTGTTTGTCCACATCTTATATGAAGTAACTTCAACTACCTTTAAAGGGAATCTGTTTGTCACATAAACAACAGTCTCAAGTGCCCCAAAAGGATTTCGATAGATCCGCTAAGCCCATCATTGACCTTACAATGTCTAACAAGGTTTGGTTTCTCCTTTCAGCTACACCATTATGTTATGGTGTGTAAGGTGGAGTCCACTGGGATATTATCCCATTATCTCTGAGATAAGTTAGAACTTCTTTGTTCAAGTATTCTTAGAACTTCTTTGTTCAAGTATTCATCGCCTCGATCTAACCGAGGTGTCTTAATACTTCTACTAGGAAGATACAAAATATATGTCCCTATAGCTAATGTAGCAACTCTTGCTCCATTTCCCACATATAGGTCCATCTCTCCCTTCTTAAGCAATCTATTATCCCTGAGACCCTACATATCAATCTGGTATCTAATACCCAAATGTTATGATCAGAAATAGTATTTCTCTCAATGACAAATAACATACCTGAAGTAGATGGTGGGGCATTTAATGCCTTCTTCTGCTTCAGTGACTCCGGATAAGCTTTGTAGTTCCTCTTCCAATGCCCTTCCTTGTTGCAATAGAAGCATATTCCCTTTGGTGTTGTTTCCTTCACCTTCTTCTTGGCTACACCTCCCACTGGCCTCTTGGACGTCTTCTTCTTCTTTTGGTTCTTTTTTTGAGAACTAGAAGCAGAGTCCACCAGCATCACAACCTTATTGTCTTTCCTAATGGTTTGCTAAACTATTTTGAGTAGATTAATCAGCTGAGTTATCGTCGTTGATATTTGGTTCATTCGATATTTAAGAACAAATTGTGAATAACTATCAGTCAAACTAGTCATAATTAAGTCTATACTTAATTCACGATCTATAATGAAGCCCAAATTGCCCAATCTCTCAATATAACTATTAATCTTTAGCGTATATTGCACTAGAGATGATCCCTCAGCCATCTTTGAATGGAAAAACAACCTTGAGGTCTTCAACCTTTCAGACTGAGCTTACTCATCAAACAGTTCCCTCATATGGTAGACTATGGTATGAGCATCCATAGCCTCATGTTGCTTTTGCAGTTCTGGTGACATAGAGGCTAACATTATGAACTAGCTAACTCACTATCATCCAGTAGCTTCTTGTAAGCTTTCTGATCTTCATTAGATGCATTGACAGCAGGGAATTAGGAAGTGGTTCATCTAGGACATATCCTAGTTTCTCGGATTTGAGAACAATTCTCAAATTCCATAGCCAATCCAAAGAAGTTTGATCATATGAGTTTGTTGGAATCTAATAGGGAGTGTAGGTTCACACTAAAAGACATCGTGGTGATTCAATAACCTAGAAGAACAAGAGAAAAGTTAGAATGTACATTATTGCATATTTTTAAGGACTTTAATAACATGCATTATCGGTCCCACTATTCTTATTCAAATCTATAGCCCTCAATACGAATTTGAAAAAACCTATAGGTTCCTTAATAGGTCGATATCCGATATCACCAAGAATGATCTTGGGTTTGCCCAACAAGCTACCTTAGGTCAATTGGTAGGTATCATTCATACTAATTGCATTCAATAATGCAACTATCGACTTATGCCATCAACTGTTGATTGAGCACACTCGTTGGGTTATCAACTCTTGATTTATATACATCCCATATATATAACCTAACTTCGCCTTTATCCACTTTGACCTTAGGTTTGCCCAATAAATCAACACTTCTATTTAGAACCAATACATTAATCCGAAAATCTAATTTCCATGGTTTGAACATATTCGTGTAGAGCGGGCTTGGGTTTGTTCAACAACCTAACTCTAAAAGAACTCTAGTTCTTGCCATATTAATGGAAGGCTTAAGTCTTAATAATTGGTTGAGAGATTTGTTCTTTGCTCTCATCAATACTTTGAGCCTATGTCCATAGTTACCCTTAAAATGCATCTATTGCATATATCACACAAAGGAGGTTTAATTTAGGTTGTGACTTGACTATGCATCTGAATGCGTAATTCGATTTAACTCTTGAACCTAGTCAGGTACTAGTGTTAGTCTTGGCTAATCTGAATTATGAATGTGATTCGATTAACTAAAAAAATAATTATTTTGATGTCTAGATTAAACACTTTAATCCTAGTCTATATGCCTCAATCCAGTTATACTAGAAATTTTATGCTCTACTTGGATTAATTCTAAATTAATCCCTAGTTCCAAAATTCCTGTACACCAATTAGTCCTCTATAATATCTCTAGGTCATCTCAAATTTCCTAAACAATTTCGACATATGCCAAAATTATCTTGACGGCCAAAATCGTCAAGATAAATATGTTAACCTATTAGACACTAAAGAGATCGATTCGATGTTTGGAAAATTTCCAGAACCTTAATTTCAAACACATGCATTAAGCATGTTATTTATATCAAAATAATACATATCTTATCACGTAAGAACCTTATTTAGGTCTCATAACCGAAATACATACATTATAAGTCATTAAATAAGTCAACTCCGCCAACTTTCAAAAAGTTGACCAATGTTGACTTTGACTTTATTTATTAATTGAATCAAATTCAATTAATTTTGGAAAAATTCTAGAGTCTTATACACATTCTAAATGTGCCTAATAAAAAATTTCAGAACCTAATTCTTAGGAATTATTTATTAATATCACATGTATGTGACAGTTGTCGCATTACTTCTATTACTAATCAACCATTACATCATGCATGCATAAGGAAATCACTTTAACAACAAGTGTCATGCATCTCATACATGTGGAAACTTCTCATATTGCATGTGCATGCATAAAATTTATAAAAAAGAATTTTACAAAAATTAATATGGAATTTTCATGCCTGCATGTTCATCACATTTCCATAATTTCCAAAACTTCGTACATGCATCAAGCTGAAACTTAATTCGTAATAAAATAGAAAATGAAATTAAATTGCGTTTTCACTTTACAGAAAGATAATATAACATATTATAAACATTTAAGTGAAAAGAAAACTGAAAAAAATTCTAGAATTAATAGGAAATTTTCAAAATCAGCACATGCAATCAGTTTTCCAGAAAATCCCAAAAATCAACACATGAACAACTGTATATAATTCGAAATAAAATAGCAAATGAAATTAAATTGCAATTTCCTTCTACATGAACATAACATAACATCTTATAAACATTTATGAGAAAGGAAATCATAAAAAGAATTTACAGGAATTTTTCCAAATCAACATGTAAGTCATGTCATAACCTAACAAATAATTTGCACATGCTTAATACATCATCTATAACATGCATAAACTTGCTCTGATACCACTATTGGGTTAGCCATGGTTGTATGCATCACATGCATGTGGATGTAGCAGAAGTGTAGGAATCAAAATTCCGACACCTGACAACCCCAAAAGAACTCAAGATCATAACATGCATGCATAGATATGTATAAGAGAACTTGAAATATAAACTTTTTACCTTGTGTAACTCCTCCTTTCTTGTTTATTCTGCTTATTTGGGTTGTTGCAAACACCAAACCCTTCCTTGATCTCTAGGAACATGCTAAGATGGAAGAAGTGACAATGTTTAAGGGTTATTTGAGTACAAAACTAGATGAGTTCTAGGAGATGCTTAAGATGATGGAAGATAGGTTAAGAATCTTATTGCATGCACTTTGATTTATGCAACAATTACATGAATTGCAAGAACAAAACTCAAGATACCTCACTCTCACTCTAAAACTCTTCTAGAACCCTTTATCTATCACTTGAGTGTGTAAGAAGTGAAGGAAGCTCGTGTACATAAGTGAAGAACTCACTTATACACCATTTCGTGCCCTCTATTAGGATCATGGCCAATAAGCCACGATCGTTAGGCTCGCCTTCAGCCATGATCATGGCCTGATTAAAATAGGGTATACACACTTGTTTTTCATCTGATCTTTTATGCGTGTGATCTTTAGCTTCTCAGTTATTTTAGGCACTTGAATTAACTCTTATTTCAATCAAATCATGAAAGGTTTCATGATGCCAATTTATGGGAATATAAGTAAATTAACAGATGAACTCTTCAATACTTAATTATCCAACTTATGAACCTTTCCATAGACAATTACTGTGCAATTCATCCTTTTACCATACTATACCCCACTTGGTTTAGAGTATGGGTTATGTGTCAACTCCCACTAGACTGATTACGTCATATCTAGTCCAAGTGATGTTAGTTCTTGTCCTGGGATCTCATTACTCTAATGTGTCATTGAAGACTCTCGTTATGACAGATAACTGCTCTGGCTAGAGACTCCTAAGTAATGACCTCGATAAGAGGTTGTGGGTATCATCTCCTTCTATCAGGAGTGGTGAATCCTATATTGACTAACCAATTGCCTTCGAATACCAGTAGCTATACCTAATCACCACCTTAAGAGCGACCTCGTCTTGAGGCAACAAGGAATGATGTCAAAGCATACGATTAGTATCCAAGATATTCTTGTGTACCTCAAGTCTGAGGATATTTGCAGTTATTGCTATGATGAGATTAATCATTGGCATTTGATAGATCATCCATATGATAATCTCATAACTGGTCATCTAATGTACTTACTACCCTTATTAAACATCCTTATGTTAACATAAAAATCTCATGTTTACAGTTTATGAGATCCACTGCTTGATCAAATTAAGAAGTATATCATGTGCTAGTCTATTTGGATTAATAATGTCTTGTCTTATTAATCCTATGCTAGGGATTATGTAGATACTAAGATAATTGCACATAATAGGAATCTTAT
>JAOSBO010000008.1:37017369-37028144 GCA_027563915.1 Erythroxylum rotundifolium | reverse complement strand
ATTTTATTTATTTTTATTGTTTAATTTAATTGCCTTACGCGTTGGAATTTTCCCTTGGGTACGATATCTGGTTCTTACCGATCTATATTACTTGTCGACGGGGTGCACTTGCCTCTAATTGGTCTAGATAGAATTTAATTTATATTGTTCTGTTTAGATCGCAACATCAACCACCGTCGCAATCTTCCTAGCCACAGTCTCAAGCTCAACCACCAAAGTACCCTTTCTCTACCAATATCCACTGCCCCTCAAAATCCATTCTTTCCCTCCTCGCTGTCACCACCCCCTCCACCGCTGCCGCCTTCCTCCTCACTCACATCGTTTCCGGTGAAATTTTCCTTCCTACGTTTCCCTCACCCTCCTTCTTCCTCAAGTGCCTACGAAGATGACGCCACCGCATCCTCCTCCACCTCCGGCGGAAGTTCCGGCACGTTTCCTGACCTGCAAGCCTTCCCATGGGGGCCTCCAAAAATCGTGCCGGAAGTCAGAGACAGAGATATATGGGGCGGATTTAAAAAAAAAATTAAATATCGTTAATCTCCTTTTCTTCTTCAGATATACAAGGTTATTTTTAATCCATGGGAAGGCCTGCAGTTCAGGAAACGGATTGGGTGAGTTCAGGATCTCCGCTTCTCGCAACTCCTTCAAGGCCAACAGTGGCTCAAAAGGCAGTAACAAGTTGAACGAGTGAGCAAGTTTCAAGCAAGCAAGTTTCAAGCAAGCCAACCTTTTTTTTCCTTAATATCAAACATATCAGAGATTAGTTACTTAATCTGTTTTTTATTTCATCTAATTGTTAATTTAAATCTTGTTATGAATAATTAATATGTTAAATTAAGAACATAATTAATTACATTAAAATATATAAAATTCTAATATTTTTTAATTAAAATCCACTTTACCATGTCAAATAAAATTTTGTAATACTTTAAAAATGTGATAAAAGGCAAACAAGTCATAATCTAACTAAGAACTTCTTACGTGGAACAAAAAAAGTTTATCATTTTACAAGCTGGAGTGTTGAACAAGTTGGTACTGTGACTTGGTAACATCTCCTTTGATATAGACGTTATGAGACTGATCTTTCTACATGTATCTTTGGAGTAGACCGGACTTCCTGGACAATAATATGGGACCATTACTCACTCCCAGGTAGTCCAGTCGTGTCTGAATTGCTAATAATCACACTTGACTTCTTGAATCATATTTCATATCATTAAAAGAAGAAGAGTTGAGAAATTCGTTAAGCTTGTTAATAAAAATTAATAACATCTTACACCGGAGATAACCAAACAGAGATGGCGTCTAGCTGTGGAGTAGCGATATTTCCTGTTACCTGAAAAGATATATATATATAAAAGGACGCGGATTAGTCATGTATTACATTTAACTCAGTCATTTTTTCTAAATAAATTAATGAATTTATTTAGAAAAAATAAAATTTTGGATTTTTTGAATTATGTTTAAAATGCATTGTATAAATTTCTTATTGCATAATAATATTATTTTTGCATCAAAGTTAACAAGAAAATTGACACACAGTTTATATAATATTGTTTGTTTCATAAAATGTGATAAGGATGTACAAAAAAACTATATAATTATAACCCATCTTTACTAATATTTTGAACAAAAGCTAAAAAGTAATTGATTTAGTTAAATTTGCTAAGTTAAAGGATTTGTTAAAAAATTATATAATCAGTGCGCGTATATGTTTGGAGTAGACTCGACTTCTTGAGCAATAAATCATCCCAATTGACTTTTGTAAATGATAAATAGAAATTAAATTTAGGATACAAATTATAAATCCGTATTAGTTTATTTTTTAAAAAATTAAAAATTAAAAATTTCAAAAAATCCTTCTAATTTGAAGTTTTTCATTAAAATTCTTTCTTTTAAATTTTACTTGAAAAATAGCGAAGGTATTAACATTTAAAGTGAATTAATCAAATGTTATTTATGTGATAATTTAATTTAATTTTTTAACTTAAATTGAGTTAATTAAATTTGATTTAAATTAATAATTTATTATAATTATCTTAAACTATTAATTTAAAACAAATTCAATTAGTTAGGATTAGGATTACAAGCTAATGGAGTATTATATTAATAATATTTGGTCAGTTCATGTCTAATATTTATATTTTGTGTGTTTCATTATTATTTTTTAATCGGCCTTTAAGAGAAGGATTTCTTGGTAAATTAAAAATAGAATAATTTTTTCCAAAATTTAAAGGTTCAATAGGTTTTTCTAATATTTCTTAAATTATAAGGGAAGTATATATCTAAATCCCTTAAATTTTATATAGTGAGTTTATAATCGGTATACAATAAATTATATGATTTCACAAGTTAACGAGCAAAATCCTCTGCTTCATTTCGCAAGTTAGGGGAAAAGGCAAAAAGAAGAAATGACATGAATTTGTTAGAATAGAAATTATATGTGGTTCAGTCGGGTTTCGTTGGAGTTTGGTGAAGTCATTGTGGTCCATGGGTCAGTCAGCTGCGGCGACGGATATACCTGTAAAACAATAAAGACGCGCCGGGAATAGATTCCCGGGATGCCTCTCCGACGCTCAAGTCAGTTTTTAGTGACAGTTTTGTTGTTGTAAGATCCAGAATGACAGAGTTTTTCTTGAACATACCTCTCGGGTAAAGGGGGCGAAGGGCCTATATAGCAGGTGCTTGTAATCATTATTAGGGGTGGAGGAGGTCGCGTGCACGTTAACTTACCTACGCACGCTACCTCCCCCATACCGTGTCCCATCGTGAATTCAGGTATCACCGGCTATCTGGAAGTGGTTCTGAGAACGAGTCTGAGCCTGGACCGACCGTCCCGACTTCAACCCAAAGTGAAAAGTGGTTCTAGAAGTGGGCCTGGACCTAAAATGACCTACCCGACCAATATGCAATTAATGTCTTACTCTTGATTAATATTATTAATTTCACATAATATCATTTTTATCAAATAAATTGGTGGTTCGTGCAATTTTTGATAAATCACATAACTACATATAAAAATAAATTTTTGAACATTGTGCATTCCAACTATATATTTATTCATTTGCATTATGTTAAAATGCATAATGCCAAATCCTTATTGCATGCAATCAATATTTTATTTTTAGATAAAATTAACATAAAATTTAGGATATAAATTTCTCAAAATTGTGATAAGGATGCATTGAAAAATTATATAATCATAAATCAAATTTTCTTATTTTAAAGAAAAATTTTTAAAGCAATTTAATTTAGTTAGATACTACTTAAATTTATTACATAAAGTACATAATATTAGTTTCTTAAAAAATTTTAAGTTATGACTATATTGCAAAATTATATAATCTTAAAATTAATTCTTAATAGAAATTAAAATAAACGTCTCCTTATATTATTAAAAAATAACTTGATAAAAATTTAAAAAATTTACAAAAACATCCCAAAATTTAGAGAAAAATATAATTTAATTATTCAAGAATGTATTAATGGTTATATAGTCTGTAGGACACAAGGCAAACAAATCATAATATAACTAAAACTTCTTAATTGGAACAAAACTTGTTATCATTTTACAAGTTGAGACTTGTACGATGACTTGGTAACTTCTCTTTTGATATATAGATGTTCTGATACTGATCTTTCTATGCGTGTGTTTGGAGGAAACTTCACTTCTTGGACAATAATTTATCCCAACATTATGGGATCATTAATCACTCCCAAGTGGTCCAACCGTGTTTGCTCTTCCAATAGCCACACTTGACTTGAACAATATTTTAGGCTAGACTTCATACTTCTTGAACAATAATTCATCCTGTCATTGTCATTTAGAATAATAAATTTCTAAGATGCTAAAATGATCACTTTAGTTGGATGACTTTGTAAATAACAAATGGAAATTAAATATATTAGAGGATGCTAAAATTTCTCTTGTAATATCCTCTACCACGATGAACAAATGCTCCATTCTAAGAGTGGCGAAGCTCAGCTAAATTTTAAGGGGGGCAAATCAAAACAAATTTTTTTATATGTAATAATATATATATATAGTAATACTTTTTTAAAAAATTTATCAAGGGTGGCGGTAGCCCCCCTTGTCCCCTGGGCTATTGCCAAACTACACATACTCATTCATTTTGGGATCATTATTCACTCCCAAGTGTTCCAACCATGTTTGCTCTTCCAATAGCCACACTTGACTTGTTGAACCATATTTCATAATCATATCATTGATAGAAGAGTCAAGAAATTTTGTCAACAAAAATTAATGACGATTTAAACAGGAGATAATTAAACACAGCCTTTTGGTCTAGCTATGGAAGAAGGAATGCTATCCATTCTCCACGTTATCTAACATGATAAAAGAAAAAACCTCGGATTAGTCATGAAAGGAAGTTTTGAGTTCTGCACTACACTCAAACTTACCATATCTTACATATTCATTATTTTTTATAAATATAGTAGTGGTCCATAAAATTTTTAATGGATTCCTTTCATTAATTAATGTTGTATTATATACTTTGTATTATGTTAAAATACATGACATACTTTGTGTTATATAAAATCCTTATTGCTTAACAATATTATATTTACTTAAAAATTAACTAAAAATTTACATGAGTTTTACAATTTTAGTTTCATAATATTGTGATAAAAAAATTATGTAATCATAACCCATCTTTACTTATATTCTACACAAAGGTTAAAAAATAATTGATTTAGTTATATATTATTTAAAAATAAATTGTATAATATTAGTTTCTAAGTTAAAGATGTAATAAAAATTATATAGTCATCATTCCTACTTTAACCAAAGCAAGCAACTTTGTCAAAAGTAAATATTACAAGTATCTGCTTTTTTTAAAGTGAACAGTGAAAAGTAACTTACTTTTTACAAAGTCTTAAAACAAATAGTTCACGACAAAAATTAAAAAAGATAAAAAATTAAATAATTTAAATAAAACTGCAACAATACTAAATTCTTAACCAATATTATTTTCCAGTGAAGAAATATTAATAAAATCACTTTTCTCGTGCCTTTAACCAAAGGACAAATAAAAAAAGCAATAATTAAAAAAATTACCAAACAAAGATGCAACGCGTCACTACTATTATCATCCCCTAAATTAAGCTCCCAGAGATTAATTTACCTCATTGATCACCCCTGTTGTATCGTTGCATGTAACTCTCTCCCATTCACAAGTCGCAACAGTCCATATTCATCTCCCATTCACAAAAGTTACAATGACTTGGTAACTTTTTCTTATAAATATTCTGATAGTGATCTCTTAACGTGTATGTTTGGAGTAGACTTCAGACTTCTTGAAGAATAATTCATCCAATTGTGATGTTAAATGACAATAACTTTAGTTGACTGACTTTGTAAACAATCCAATTGTGATGTTAAATGACAATGACTTTAATTGACTGACTTTGTAAACAATGAATAGAGATTAAACCTATTAGGTGATACCAAAATCTCTATTGTCAATATCCTCTGACTTGATAAACTAATACTTCATTTTGCCTAAACTTTGTTGATATTCCCAAAGACCTTACATTTGAAAAAAGAAAAAGAGAAAAAATAAAAATTAAGTTTTACGGTATATTTCGCATCTCGACTCTTGTCCAATAATTTATGTTATTTTATCAAAATATGAAAGCATAAATTTACATTAAATTTTTGCTTCAATAAATTTTCATGAAACTTATATAGGCCTTATTTAATAAATGACTTATTAGTTATTTTTTGGTGGATTGAAAGGTTTTAGCTGTTTGACCGTATCAAACCGTTGATAATTATATTTAGTAATCAGTTGATTGAGTTGATGGATTAAACCCAATCCGCTAATTTTGAAAACGTACTATGAGAAATGTTTAGTTTTCCTCCGATGGTTGAGAAATTAAGGGACTAAAAGATTATTATATCCAAAAGTTATTACAGGTAGAGATAGAGATAGAGATAAAAATTTGACTTAATTTACACAAAATTTAAAATATTTAATATCAAATTAAATTTTTTAAAAAATTGAATATTTTTAAATTTGTTATCTCTAATTATATTACATTAATTATTTTTGTATACACTCGATATTTAGGTCCCTTTTTTATCAATATTGAGTATATAATATTATTATCACTTGTATATTGTATTTATTCAATTTAATCTAAAATTTAAAAGTTTAATTCAAATCAATTTAATCTAAAATTAATAAGTCATTTAAATTAATTATTCTATCTAAGTTTAAATTTTAAGAGATTATTATAAATATTTTCTCAAAATAATTTTAATTTAATTTAATATACTAAAAAAATCTTTCAATTTTTAAATTTGAGGGATTAAAATTTAAATAAAAAATTATATTTCCTTAAATTAGAATTAAATCGATATCATTTTTATAGACCCAATTTCATATTAAGCTCGTTGGTGCTGTATTTAAAAAAAAACTCCTGACGTGATCCAACTGAACCCATTCTCAAGTAAGAGAATCTCGAAAAGTTTTTAATTGAGTTCATTCATAATTGAGAAGTTTTATTGAGAGGGCTTTTGCTGGTCTTAAGATTTGATGGAAGATATTGGAGAAAATGATGGTGTTGATTTCTTTTGTTTTATCTAAATTCTTACGAGAATATTCAAAGAAATATTAAGATATAAGTTAATACTCATGTCCTTAAAAATCCTTTTCTTCTAAGTCATGCTCTCATAAGTTATTTTACACATAAACAACTGACACTAAATAGTTAATTTTATCAAGCATCTTTTAGTAAACAGCTAATGTTATCCATTGCTCAAATTAAATATATTAATTCGCCGTTAGCTAACTCCTAATATAATCAGTTAACAGTTAATGCAATCCGCCGACTGCCAAACATAGCCATATTCATTTCATTATTTTGTCCTATATATATTTATAAGTTTATTATTTATTTAATTAAATATTTTGTTTTATATTAAAATTTAGAAAACAAAATATTAGAAAGTCAATATGCAATGCACTCTAATAAAGAATCTTCTTTATAATTCTCAACAACTTTTATATGAAACAAAATCTGTTGTCACTTTACAAGTTGCAGTGTTGAACAAGTTGGTACCATTACTTGGTAACTTCTCTTTTGATATGTAGATGTTCTGATACTGATCTTTCTACGCGTGTTTGGAGTAGACTTGACTTCATAGACAATAATGCATCCCTATATTTTGGGATCATTACTCACTTCTAAGTGGTCCAACTATGATTGATAGTGAAGTCTTATTGTGTATCTTTGAGGTAGACTTTATACTTCTTGAACAATAATTCATCTTATTATTGCCATTTAGTGTTTGAAATTTCCATGATGCTCAAGGGATTGAAGGTGATGTCTTATCGTGTATCTTTAAGGTAGACTTTGTATTTCTTGAACAATAATTCATCTTGTTATTGTCATTTAGCATTAAAAATTTCTATGATATTAAAGTGATCACTTTAGTTGACTGACATTATAAATGATGAATGGAAATTAAATATATTAAAGGATACTAAAATATCTATTGTAATATCCTCTCACACGATGAACAATGAGTATAAGATGTTTAAATTAAAAAAAAAGAAAGTAGAAAATATAAAATCAATTATTTCATATATCTAACTCTTGATCAATAATTTATATTATTAGCCACAAGGATGCATTGAAGAATTATATAATTATAATTCAAATTTTCTTATTTTCAAGGAAAAATGTTAAAAGCAATTTAATTTAGTTATATATTTCTTAAATATATTACATAAAATAGATAATATTAGTTTCTTAAAAATTGGTAAGTTATGAATGTATTATTAAATTGTATAATCTTAAAATTATATTTCTAATATAAATAAAATAAATATCTTGTTATATTTTTAAAAATAAATTCATAAATATTTAAAAAATTACAAATCATCCCAAAATTTAAAGAACAAATATAAACTTATTATTCAAGAATGTATTAATGGTTATATAGTTTGTGGGATACAAGGCAAACAAATCATGATCTAATTAAAACTTGTTATATGGAACAAACTCAGTTGTCAATTAACAAGTTGTAGTGTCGAACAAGTTGGTACGATGACTTGGTAATTTCTCTTTTGATGTATAGATGTTCTGATATTGATCTTTCTAAGCGTGTTTGGAGTAACTTGACTTCATAGACAATGGTCCATCCCTACATTTTGGGACCATTACTCACTCTCAATTGGTCCAACCGGGGTCCAATTAAAGTGTCAATAATGGTCCCAAAATGAGAATGTAGGTGGCTTTAGTTGACTGAGTACTTTATAAATAATGAATAGAAATTAAATCTATTAAAAGATGCTAAAATTTCTCTTGTAATATTCTCTATTACGATGAACAAATGTTTCATTCTAACTACACATATTTATTAATCGACAATATTTTAAAATTAAAAAATTTGAAAGTGAAAAAATAAAATAAATTATTTTAGACTTTACTCTTAACATATAATTTATATTATTAATTGATATAATTTTCAATATCCTTTAATAAATTTAATTTTTATTTATTGATATTCGTCAATACTTTAAAATTAAATGAAGAGAAAGAGAAAAATAAAATCAATTCTTACGATATGTTTTAACTTTTGACTAATAATTTATATTCTTAATCAATAAAATTTTATCACAGAATGAAAGAAAACATTTACATTAAATTTTTCTTTAATAAATTTTTATAAAACTTATATGTTTCAATCATTAATTTTGTCCTCTATTTATAATTTCATTTATTTAAATATTTTGTTTTATATTAAAATTTAGGTAAAAAGAATAACTTGATATTACCCTCTGTATGTATTTGTTTGCAGTGTTTCAACTTTCAAAGGAAAACGTGGGAAGGATTAGAACATCATCAACCATGGGAGTTGAGACTAGTTCCCCTTGAACACTATGTGATACACAAGGCGTTGCAGTGGTTTCATTAATTTACATTTGTTCTCTTAATTTTAACTGATATGTATTAATAGCTAAAGTTTTTAGAACACATATCAAGATAAGTCAGTAAATTTAATGTAAACACTAATGTCGAGGTAGAGTTGGAAAAAATTAAATCATTTTATTGTTACTTTTTTAAGTTCAGACTAGAATTAAATTTTTTTAAAAATATTTTTACTGTCATTTTTTAAAGTTCGAGCGATAATTATAAAATTGAATAAAATTTAAGAATTTTTTTTATAATATATAATATGAATACCATAAATACGGTGGCTTGATGTATTATAATTTAGGGTTATAAGTATATTTATGATTGTGGGCCTAAGCCCAATAAACAAAAGCGAAAAGTAAAATGAACATGATGCTATGCAATCCTCTGCTTCAACAAGGCTAGTGTAACATAATTCTTTGTTATTGTAATCGAATTCCAACTAAGGAGGAACTGTTACATGCAATCCTCTACTTCAACAACTCTGGTGTAACATAATTCTTTGTAACCCCATATGGTATTCTGCTCAAGCCATTTCTACTGATCGACTAGTGCTTCTGTTGCTTATTGAGCAATTGACGAAGTGTCACAAGCATTTGATAGCTGCGATACGACGGTGACCCACGTTTTGTGGAAGTTTTTGAACAAATGTTTATGCCTTCTCTGTAAAATTTCTTATGCGGTGCAAAAATGTAGATGCTCTGGTAGTGATCAGTTTACGTGTATTAATGACTTTAGTTAACTGAATTTTGTAAATGATGAATGGGAATTAAATTTAGGATAAAAATACAAAATTCTTTTTTAGTAGTTTTAAGAAATCTCAAAAAACTTCCTTATTTTTAAAACTTTCAAAAAAATCTTTTAATTTTAAAATATTAATCTTGCATTATTTCATTTTTCCTAAATAAATTGGTGGTCCATACAATTTTTGATGAATCCCATAACCATATATAAAAATAAATTTGTGAATCTTGTGTATTCCTACTATACATTTATACATTTGTATTATGCTAAAATGCATGATGCAAAATCCTTATTGCAAGAAACTAAAAACTTATTTTTAAATAAAATTTACGATGTAAATTTCACAAAAATTTGATAAGGATGCATTGAAGAGTTATATAATCATTATTCAGATTTTCATGTTTTCTAGAAAAAAATTAAAAGCAATTTAATTTAGTTGTATACTACTTAAATATATTGAAGAATTATATAATCATTATTAGTTTCTTAAAAATTGATAAAATATGAATGCATTATTAAATTGTATAATCTTAAAATTATATCAGTAATAGAAATTTAAATAAATATCTCATTTTGTTAGTAAAAAATAAATTGATAAAAAATTTAAAAATTTACAAAGTCATCCCAAAATTTAAAGAAAAAATATAAATTAATTATTCAAGAATGTATTGATCGGTTATATAGTATATGGGACACAAGCCAAACAAATCATAGTGTATTGGCCTCGTTTGGTAAGCTGCCAATTTGATTGGCATGTTTTAGCTGTTTGACTCTTCAAACAGTTATAAAATGCTGTTTAGAGAGCAACTAAGACATTGATTGTTTGTCTTCAAACAGTCAAAAATAAAAACGCTCATGTGGAGGAGTGTTTTTATCAACCAGCTAACTATTTAACCTTTAAAACCCAATTATACCCTTTCCTATGTAATAAAAGAGAGAGCAAATTTACAACTTTTTTTATTAATATAAGTTGTAGAAATATAAATTTTATTTATTAATAATTTTAGACTTTACTCTTGACCTATAATTTATATTATTATTCGATATAATTTTTAGTATCCTTTAATAAATTTAATTTTTGT
>JAOSBO010000008.1:36984386-37014370 GCA_027563915.1 Erythroxylum rotundifolium | reverse complement strand
GGGTTGATCTTTTGAAACTTAGTGGATTCTATCCCCGAAAAATCATTTTGAACCGTGATAGCCTACGCCCATTTTCAAGAGGATTTTTATCAATTTGATTAATATATTAGTTTTTGTCAATTGCATATTTCCCCAAAAATCCAAAAATATTCTTTTATACTTTTCTCCAATTTTAATTACTTTTACCGGTTCTTTTAATGATAGGTTCCAATTAAATGAGACGACCCGAGGTTGCATCCCGTATTGCAATCTTTGGAATTATTGTTTTTGACCGGTTTCCAAGGATCGATCATAAGATCGACTCGACAAAGCTGCGATCACTCACTCCAGATAAATTTCTGATTCTTCCTCAATAATTTGGTCATCGGTGCATCTATCATAGAAAATCCTTCAACAAAGCTCTTATAATAGCCTTCCAAACCTAGAAAACTCCTCACTTTTGCCACTATCTTTGGTGCATGCCAATTCACCATAGCTTCAACCTTCCTTGGATCAACATGTACCCCATCCTTCGAAATTACATGTCCAAGAAATACTACCTCATGAAGCCAAAACTCACACTTGCTGAACTTAACATAAAGCTCCTTCTCCCTCAGTGTTTGCAATACTATTATGAGATGTTCCTCATCACTCTTGGAATAAACTAGAATGTCATTGACAAATAATATGACAAACTATTCTAAATACTTCCTGAAGACCCTATTCATAAGATCTATGAAAGCAGCTAGAGCATTGGTCAAACCAAATGGCATGACTAGGAACTCATAATGCCTGTAACGAGTCCTAAAGGTTGTCTTATTTACATTAGACTCCTTGATTCTGAGCTGATGATAACTTGACCTGAGATTAATCTTGGAAAAGACCCTTGTTCCCTGCAGCTAGTCAAACAAATCATCAATCCGAGGCGGAGGATACTTATTCTTAACAGTCACCCTGTTGAGTCTTCGGTAATCAATGCACATCCACCATGTTCCATCCTTTTTCTTAATAAATAGTACCGGTGCTCCCCATGGTGATGAACTCGGCCTTATGTACCCCTTTTCTAACAGTTCTTCCAATTGTTCCTTAAGCTCCCTCAACTCAATTGGATTCATTTTATATGGTGGTATAGAAATAGGTGTGGTTCCGTGTAACATCCCGCTCCCATGGTAAAGGTTGGAACCCTAAAATTTGGTACATATGAGATCAAAGAGAGATTAAGGAAATTGCATTTCATGCTCATGCATATTGTTAGCATACACACATGTGAATTTGAAATTTTGAACATATTACAATGGCTATATATGCACTCATTTGACATTTTTTAGGTATAATTGATAATTAATGTGATTATATTGGGAATTGTGAATTATATGTGTTATCAATTGAGTTGGAGTGGATAAGTAGTGAATTATAATTTTTGACAAAATTCAAAAATTTTATGGATTTAAGGATATTTTTGGATTAGG
Source organism: Erythroxylum rotundifolium (assembly GCA_027563915.1). Lineage (NCBI taxonomy): Eukaryota > Viridiplantae > Streptophyta > Magnoliopsida > Malpighiales > Erythroxylaceae > Erythroxylum > Erythroxylum rotundifolium. The sequence continues at coordinate 37,012,922 of JAOSBO010000008.1, read as the reverse complement.
AAAAATGCCAAGTGGCAGAACAATTGATGAATAGTAGTAGAAATAAGGGTCAAATGGCAATGAAAATTTTTATAAATGATGTAGGGATTTATTAACAAATGCCATTAGAAATCAGGAGACAATTGGAGTAGAAATTGAAATTGATTGGACTAATTAAATAAGAGAACTAGTTTAAATCCATGGGAATTTGGGCATTTGCAAGTGACAAGTGTCACTTGCTAAACTATTTATTAAGTCATTACCTCTCTTTCTGCTTCTCCATGACTTTTGTTGCCAATCTCCATTCAAATTGAACCTATCTCTCTCTCATCTTTCACTTGCCACTTTCTCCATAATGTCTTCTTCTTTTCCATAAGAAAAACCTAACCTACCCACTTTCAAGTTGAAGATTGTAGGTTCTTGGGAGCTAGGGCTAAGTGTTATTTTGAAGATTTGGAAGCTAAACCAAGTAAGTTATGCTTTAAATGTTATGGGTATTGTTAAATGACACTAGAACGATGAGAAATGTGGAATTGATGACTTGATTTTGTGAGTTAAATGTGTGTGACGTGGATGGTGAAAAATCTCTATAAATTTCATGTTTTTGTAATTATGAATGATCATTAATGACCCATGATTTGTTGTAGATATGTTTTGGAAGTTGGATGATCCATATAATGGTGTTAAGATGAGTGTAGAAAATCAACTAGGAATGGGTTAATGAATATGTTCTGTTTTTGGTTAATGATCAAATATAGATCATGAATTGAATTGTGAATGTTTTGAATTTGAAATGGAGTTGAGAATGAGGAGTGATGAGGTAGAAAAGGTGATCTTGGCATGAGTTGTGTTAGGTTAATATTTGGAAATAAAATTTTGGTAGTTGAGCTGGAAAATGTTGCAACAACATGACCTATGAGTATGCTTCTGTGTTTTAGCCATAACTTGCTCGAAGTTGTTCAATTGAGATGATTCTTAGTTTAGATTAAACTAGCAGCATAGGGCTACATTTTGTACGAAGAAATCGATTTCAAATTCTGTCTTTAAGAGTTTCCAATTTTGACTTGAAGTTCAGTACTGGGTGTAGGAAAAAGTGCAGAAAAATTTGGATACATATTGAGTTTTTTGTTCTATTTTCTTGATGAATTAAGGTGAATCTCTTTCGGTTTTTTGTCATGAAATAAAATTATTATAAAGCTAAAGAAAGGGATTAAAGTGGTGTCTTCAAATGTAAAGGATCAAGGTGATAGTTAGAAGTGAAATGAAAGTGGAAATGAAGTTCAATATATGCAGAAAATAGATGATGAATGCACATATATGTGTATGTTCTGTTATTAGTATTTATGATCAATCATGGGCTATAATTTGGTTATGGATGATGTTGAGTTGAAAGGGAGTTAGAATAATGGATAAATGTTGAGCATTGAACTAGAAATGATAGATTAAGCATGAGGAATTGAATGTTGTAAGTAAAGAGTTTAAAAAAATTTTGATCTGAAAATTCCATTAGTTTTACGTACTGATATAGAGAGTTTTTGACAAATTTGTCTTCAAGGAAGTTGCAGATATTTCTTTAAACTTTCCATTGATATAAAGTTTGTAATTTTTTGAGTTTTGTATCAAAAGTTATGGAGTTTGAAAGTTGAGTTTATGGGTTCTGCATAGTTTGGAACAGTTTGTGGTACTTTTAGCAAAAATTGCAGAATGTCGAACCAATTTGCATGAAATTTGTTTCATTTGGAAGCTAAGACATAAACGAATAGAAAAAGTTTGGCCTAAATCCTTCGTTTTCATTGTCAAAATGATCGGGTAAAAGTGACCTGAAATTCTATTTTGGGAAGAGCTAGAGAAAAAAATGGGAGAGAGGAAGAACATGCAATTTGTAGTTAAGTGGAAGTCGCCCTCGTGCTAAGTCACCCTCGTGCTATACTGAAATGTGTTAAGGAAGAAAATCCTATTTCATTGTTCTAACATATTCCACAATTTGATTTGATCAATCTTTGTCAATTCGATTCCGAATGTTACAAAATTTTATGGAGGGATAGAAAAATGTGTTAGGAATCCATTGGTTTAAGAATCAAATCGTTTGAAGGTCTACAGAAGAAGTTATGGTCAAAAAAAGGAAGGCTGTTAGGGTGAGTCAGCTCTTTGGTCAAACCAACAAGGTCAAGGATGACAGTGCTTTCCCAACCAATTTCAGCAATTAAGCATGAGGGTGACTTCCCGACCTACCAAGTTAAGTCACCCTTATGCTTAACAGCCTTCCTTTTTTTGACCATAACTTCTCATATAGACCTTAAAATGATTTGATTCTTGAACCAATGGATTCCTAACACATATTTCTATTCCTCCATAAAATTTTGAAGCATTCAGAATCGAATTGGAAAAGATTGATTAAATCAAAGTGTGGAATCTGTTGGAACAGTAAAATAGGATTTCCTTCTTGAACACCCTTCAGTATTTTGATTATATCTGGATCTATAGGATTCCGAATGAGATGCTTTTTAATTTCAAGTAAACTAGAGATATAGGTATACAAACTTTTTTGAGAAGTCTAATTTTTATTCGTTCTCTAAGAGATTGAATTTCTGGATGGAATTTGAACATAGTACACTATTTTTGAATGTGAACAACCCAATAATGTTTGAGGTATATCTTCCAAATCACTAATCTAAATTGAGTGATTTTGGTGTTAATAGAAACATAATACATAGAGGAACACTTTTCTAGAAGAAAGTATGAACAAATTACCCCATTTTCACTTTCTTATTGGACGCAATTCATTTCATGAATGCATGAAACATAATGGCAGATGTGACCAAAGTAGCCACCGATCAGAGCTTAAAGCTCAACATGTGAAAAAGAGCCTCGAGCTCAAAAGTGATTTAGAGCCTCAAGCTCAACGTTTAATGAGCCCTCTATGGGATAGTTATCGATGAGCCCTATATGGGACAGTTATCAATAAGCCCTATATGGGACAATTATCAATGAGCCCTATATGGGACAGTTTAGGCACTCGATCACAACAAAGTAATAAATGGAAAGTGGCTCTCATTCACACTGCATATGCATAATACAAATGATTAATTATATTGATTGCGAAATGTAAAATGTTGTGAATATGATTTATATGTTATGCAACTGGGTGAGCCATTAATGATGGTAACTCATTGAGTTCACAAAACTAACCCAAAATTTGCAAACATTTTTTCAGGATCAGAAGAATACCCCGTTAGGCAAACGGGAGTATCCCTATAGCATTCGAGTAAGGGATAGAGGTCAGGATCAGTTCGCGTCTGCATTAGTGTTTTCTTATTTTTATGTATAAATTTGCATTCCGCGATTTTTGTAAAATAATGTATTCCGAAATTTTTGTATGATGTGTATACAATGGTTTTTATGGTGGAATGTAAAGATATTATGACTAAAGTGTTTTGTATTTGTAATTGGCCCCCAATTGGCTATTGAAATTCTATTGATTATATTGTGTTGGTTGAAAATGTTTATGAATAAAAGTGGGCCTGAATTGGTTATTATTTCTGCATATGTTTGTTTTTGTTTCAAAAAAAAATTATACTAACTTTTGAATGATTGAGTGCTCTAGCATGCCACCTTCGTGGGGCACGGACTCGGATATTACCCAAGATGTCGGGAATGTGTCTTACTAGAGTGGGGTGCTAAATTCTAGGAATCAAGTCGATGGCAAACTCGATTTCCCTCACTAGTGGCAAACCAAGTAAGTCCTCTAGGAACACATCAGGAAATTCCCTTACGATCGGAAAATCCTCTAACCTCCCTTCATTCACATGAACATCCACAACATATGACAAGAAGGCTTCATACCCGTTTCCCATCATCCTGTCAGCTAACAGAGCTGAAACAACTCTTGGTGATGGTGCTCCCCTATCTCCTCTAAAAATCACCCTCTCTCCATTTCCCAGATTAAATTTCCCCTCCCTAAGGCCACAATCTAATTTCACTTGATACTTCTCCATAGAATCCATTCCCAATATCACATCTAGGCCCTTTAACTCCAATGGTAGCAAATCCACTACCAGTTAAGCACCCTCAATGAAAAGCTTACAATCCCTATACACTTGACTTATTATCACCTTCCTCCCTAAGGGAGTACTAACAATTAAGGGACTATCTATTGGTATCAAATTAACATCATGAAAAATCATGCTTGCATAAACAAATGAATGCATGAAGCCAGAATCAATCAAAACCTATACTACAAAATTGAATAACTGAGCCATACCTGTGACAACTTCAGGAGTGGATGCAACTTCCTTTCTGGTCATAGCAAACACCCTTACCTGAGCCCGACTACAGCTCTAGAACTACCCACCTCAGTGACTAGTTTGGTTCCCACTATTTCAACTCTCTTTGCGGCTTGTAACTATGACCCCTCATTCCTTGTTACTTGGGGACAGTCCCTGATCATGTGTCCCTTCTCTCCACATCGAAAGCATTCCCTCAGTAACTTGAAGCACTCTCCCTTATGCAGCTTCCCACAATGCTCACATTGGGGGTTCATGTTCCTACGCCTCTCCACCCTACTATTACCTTTTGTTGTTGAGGCTTGCACTGATACTACCCTTGCTTGCTTGTTCTTAGCAGAGGTACTACTACCTGCCTCACTCTGTGTGTGGGAGCTCTTTACACCCCTCTCAAGTATTGGAGCACTCACCCCTTTTTTGGAAAATTTCTCCCGGTTCTTCCTCTTCCTACTCACTTCATACTTGATATTCTTCAGCTTCTTCACCTGGAGTGCGACATCTACCAATTACTGGTAGTCATAGAAATTGTGGATCAAGACATTCTCCTTGATCCCCAAATGGAGACCTCCCTCAAACTTACGACACTTATCTTCCTCATTCGCCACAATTTTAGTTGCATATCTAGAAAGCTTTGTGAACTTCAGCTCATACTCACTCACACTCACGTCTCTCTGTGTGAGATTGAGAAATTCCCTGGCCTTCTCTTAAATATAGACCCTCAAGAAGAATTTCCTCCTGAAAGCTTCCAAAAAGTCTTTCCATGACAACATCGGAGGCATATCCTGACAGTGGGGCGTTGATTTCCGCCAATGAAGTGCATTCCCTTGTAGTAATCTAACTGCATAATCTAGCTTCTCTTTATCAGAGCACTTCATCTGAAGCAGAACTCTCTTGGTCCTCTTTAGCCATGCTTCTACCTCTTCTAGATTTGTAGTTTTGTTAAAATCTACTGCTCCATACTTGCAAAGCTTATTATATTGTCCAGCTCTCTCCACTAGAGCTTGCATCTAAACTTGAGACGCTTGGTCCATGATATATGAGAAAGCTTGAGCGAAAGCATGAGCGAAAGCTTGAGCAAAAGCTTGAAGGAAATGCGGATTGATGGGATTTGTTTGAGGCATGGGAGTAGGTGGTAGAGGCACCTCATATTGCACACTTTCATTGGTGCTCCCTTGGCAAAAGCCAGATTGAGTCAAATCTCCTCGAGTTCTTTTTCAAGGCGACATAATCACTCCCTGAATATAAAACCATTGAAAACCTTTAGTTCATGCAAAACAATTTCAATGTATGCAAAATAGTTCAAATTGTATAAAACAATTTCAAATCATGTGAAACAATTTAAAACAATGCAAGTTGTTCATTTAAAACGATGCATGTTCATTTTATGTCCTAAACTACCCATTTCATGCCTAGGATAATCCTAAACCTAGTCGCAAACCTGGACCTAAACCTAGTTGCTCTGATACCACAACATATTGGACCTCGTTTCTGGAGCCCAACATCGAACATGGGATCATGAAGCTTGAATAGGGAGGAGGGCTTAGAATTTGGAGATTTGAAAGAAAAATGCTTTGGAAGCAAAGGAGGGCTTTGCTGCGGCAAACATACATAAGTAAACCTCACTGACCCTTTGGGTGAATTACATCGAGGTAATAAGCATAACTTTGCCACAGCGAAGTGGCCATGAGAAAAATAGAATTTGCCTCGAGTGAATTACACTACGACAAACTCTTGGCTTCACCACGACGAAAACCACTGTGGCAGAACCCATGACCCAAACAACTTATCTTACTAAAATGCAAATTTAAAATCCTTCAACCACATTCATCAATTTAACCCAAAAACAAAATGGATAAGAATCTAACCATAACCAATTTCTCAAAATCTTAATCTCATTTCCATAATCGAATACTTTGCTAAAACATGAAAAATCATAGACAAAACCAAACATATACTTCATTAATATCAAAAGTAAGAGTTTTACAAAGGTTTAATGTCATTTCAAGCCACCACACAACAATTGCTTCATAATCCAAAAATACAGAAGATACTTGAAATGCAGCTAAACCTTTAATTCTCAAAACCTAACCCAAAATTTAAAAGTATGCAAATTCAGAGTGATACCGTAACCTTTGACTATTCAACCTCCTGCACCTCACCTAAAGATGGGACAAAATTGGGAGGGGGTGAGCTTAAAGCTTATGGGTGAAAATTTTATAACCAATAATAAGCAAAACCACTGAAATAATTTACATTTAATCATAAGCACATATTTCTCAGTTCTCAAATCATCAAACACTTTATAAGAAATTCAAATCATGCATTCAATAAACTTGTCAACACATAAACACATCAAAATAGTTTAGGTGGATCCAAAACAGAACGTACTACACATTTTCCATAAGGGTCCTGTGTAGCCGTGAACAGAACGTACTATCACAATTCCACTTAATGATCTTGCGTAGCTGTGAACTTATGGGAGTCTATGAAGGAGCTCCAAGCCACTAGCGGGAAGGTGGGAGAAGCCTTTTGTCAAAGTGCACTCAACTTAACTTAGGGGTCCACTATAAACCCACATAGTCATGCATTTCACAACTTGTAAACTTATGGCCTCAACGACATTTTTTTGAAACTTGATTTCATAACCAGAATATTGTTTCAACAATCAATATCATTTCAAAAATCATTTTCATCATTCATTTCATAAACCAATAACACAATTCATATACAAACATGTGGCACATTATCAAAGCATTCAAGAAGCCTTAACGACACATTTAAAACACAATTGAAAACATTTTAAAAGTTTCTTCGTTTTGAAGAAACGTTAGGCAGTTATTACTTAATTATAAAAGTGTAACCCACCTTGAAATCCTTGCCTGTAAAAGTGGCTTAAGGATGACCTTCCTCTTGCTCCTCTAGCCTCTCTTGATCACCTTCTTGATTTCCTTTAACAATGACAAAATCCCAATTTTAATAGGAATTCTAATTTGAGACTAATAAAATACATTTGATAACTCTTTCTTCTAGAAAATATTCCCTATTGTCGTTATTTTTTAATGACACCAAAATCATTCCATTTGGTTTAGTACTCTAAAAGTTATTCCCCAAAAATTTTCAGGCTGTTCTTATACTAAAACAACATTCTATGTTCAACTTCCATCCAAATATTGAAATCCTTAGAGACTGAATTAGAACTCCATTTCATCATACACGTATCCCTTTGTCTCTATTTTACACCAAATCAAAAATCATATCATTTGGATAACTACACAAAAAGCCCAAAATACCAAAGCATGTTCTGTGCTGAAAAATTGAGGTCGTCGCGGCGAAATTGTCCAGAAACCAACTCCGAGAACATGTTTTGTGATGCCTAGTGAAATTATCTAAAAACCCAAACCGAGAACATGTTTTGGGACATTTTCAATCTTCTTACTTCCCACCTTTCACACATAACCCATTTTAACACTAACCCATCTTTTCTACTTCAATTCCAACCTAATATCATTCACAACAAATTCAAAATCTGCTTTTGATCATTAACCAAACCCAAACATTCACATAAATGATTCATCACAAATTCCTACATATATTCACTTCTAACCAACCCTAAATATGCTTCATCTAACAATCAAGAAGGGTTAATTCTCATACTTACTTGTTTTAGCCTCAAAGTCTTCAAATTCTTCAAGAATCTCCAAACCTTAGCTTCTTCTTCTTCTTTTCTCTACTTCTCTCTTTCTCTCTTTTTTCACTCACATTCAAGACTACCATTAATTATTTCCCTTTTTATACCTTTAATGAGTGTGCAATTCCCAATTTTCCCTTTCATCTACACCTAATGTTTATTTAACTTAAGTGGTCTTTCAAAAATACCCCTTATATAAACTTACCACCTTAAACTTTAATTTCCTTAACCTATATCACATTATCTTACTCACATTAACATGCTAATTAACTCTAAGATAAAATAATCTAGCAAGACCCCAAAATTCATTCAAATCATGTTTAAGAAAATTTAAAAAAATTTAGGGCCCAACAAGGCTCCTAGTCCGGATGGGTTTAATAGGTTTTTCTTTAAACAAACCTGGTATATTATTGGAGAGGAAGTTACCTGTGCCATATAAGATTTTTTCTAACATGGAAAACTCCTCAAAGAGCTTAATTCCACTTTTATTTTTGTCATTCCTAAAAAAGATCACCCTTCTATAGTGTTAGACTATAGGACCATCTCTTGTTGCAACATGCTTTATATGGTGATTGCTAAAATCATAAACATAGGCTTAGAGAGATTCTTAGTCACCTTGTTAGTCCAAACCAAAGTGCTTTCATTAAGAACTGTCGAATTGGGGATAACATCTTGTCGACCTAAGAAATTTTCAAGAATTACCACCTTGCAAATAACTAGGAGAGATGTGCTTTTAAAGTGGAACTTCAAAAAGCCTATGATTCCATACAATGGGATTTCCTCCTAAATACATTAGTAGTTATAGGCCTTCCAATAAATTTCATAGAATGGATCAAAAAATGTATAACCTCTCCTTCTTATTCTATTTTGATCAATGGATCTCCATCTAAATTTTTTAGAGGGAAGTCAGGCCTAAGACAAGGAGATCCCTTATCTCCATTCCTGTTCATTATTTGTATGGAAGTTTTCTTTAGCAATTTGTGTAACATCCCATTATCCTATGATCAAGGTTAGAACCCTAAGATATAGTATATAGGACATTATTGATAATTTAGAAGTGCATTTATGCATCATATGGCATACACTTATATGTGCATAATGTTGTCACTCATGAAAATAATTGTATAGGCATTCATTGACATTTTCTGGATATACGTGATTTTAATGTGAATTATGGATTATTTTTCTTAAAAATTAAATTGGTGTGTATTGGAATTAATTTCCCATTTTTGGTCATATTTCGGATATTTTAGAAGTTTATCAAAATTTTGGGGTATTTTGGGCTAGGAAAAATTGTAGAAATAAAAGACAAAAAGAAGTGTGACAAATGGACTATTAAATGTGTGACAATTGGAGCAATTAGTAAGTGACATCTGGTTTCCATATATGAAGACATGTAGGTTGCTTTAGTGAAGAATAAATGTCACACTTTCATGTGTGACATGTGGCCATTGCAAACCAAGACACCTTGCATTCAAAGAGTTAGGAAAGTGATGAATCATATTTACCATTGGAGATTTTGCAACCTCCTTTGTCTCTACACTTTGCACTCTCTGCACCGAAACTCTTCCTTACTCCTACAAACTCCTAGTTTTTGCTTTAATTTGGATCATCATCACTTGACATCTTGTAGGATGTTGCATCAAAGAAGTTAAATTTTGCTATCTTTTACGCTATTTTCTTCTTGGTGTAAAGATATTCAAACTTGATCTTGGAAGTGAAAATCAAGTAAGTTATGCTTTGAGTTTTATGGTAGTGTAAATGATATTTTAATAAGATTTTCATGTTTATAAATTGATGCATGTGTGAATGGAGTGGATGCATGTGTACGTGGTGACGGAAGAAGCAAATTCGTGATATGATTTACAAGGTGATGGATTGTGATGATTGGAGCTAAATGAAGAGTAGGGAAATTCAGAAATTGTAATATGTAAAAGAATGAATTAGGTTCTGTTTTTAGGTTGTGAATATTCATGAATTAGTGAATTGTGACTATTGAATTCTGAACTGGAAAAATTACGTTTTATTGAATCATCAACTTGAGATAGAGAAATGATAGAACTTTGGCAATGAATTGTGTTGGAGTATATTATATACAGTGTTTTATTGAACATACACCTATATTTTGGATATAACTTAATCTATCCTTAAGAGTTATAAAATTTGGCTTGAATTTGAGAATTGTGCTATGTCAAGTTATGAGAACATTCTATAGTAATTTGATTATAGCTTACACGATACTGAACCAAAATCCATGAATTTGATGTCATTAGAAACTTAGGACATAGATGAACATTTTATTAGAAGAAAGTGTTGCTTAAATACCTCATTTGCTAGGTCATAATGATCATACAAAACTAATCTAAAAATTTGTCATGTGAAAAACTGGAAAAAAAAACTACAATGGTATGTTGAAATGATTATGATCAACAATTTTGTATGATGTGTTTTGTGGAAGTTTGAAATTGGAATGAAGGTTAGAATGAAGAGAAATTGAAGTAGGAATGATAAGATATGCATAGATGTGCTAGATATTACGTGTAGGAATGGGAAATTTGAAAATTGACCCATAAAGATCCGTTGGGCAGACTTCAACGGACATTCTCTAGAATTTCAGTGTTCCAGCCTTGTTCATGCCGCTCTAGAGGGACATACATGTCCGCTGGGTGGACATTCTCAGGAGAGTTTCATAAATGTGGAATTTTGACCCCTTAGGTGGTAAAATCTCTCTTTTAGGTCTTCATGAAAGTTGTAGAACTCGAAGTCTTCTTGAAAACCATACTTGAATAACCTTAATCTAACATTTATAGTGAAAGTTATGCTTATTGTCCCAAATCATGTACATATATGAATTTGTTGACTTGTCAATGCTTTCGTATGATGCAATTAGGCTTGAATAGGATCTAGAATGAGCCTAGTGGTTGATGAATGAGATGATTAAAGTAAGGAAAGTGTATTAGGTATTAAACAATGATTGAAAGATGTTGGTAATTGATTATGAGATGCGTATTAAAGAAATGTACTGCAAATTGTCATTGAACATACATAATACATGGCACATACATAAATGTACTTATCAATGATTAATCATATGGAGATGCACTTAAGTAATATATAAATGTCTATGATTACTTATAGAGGAGCACGTTGAGCGACCACTTCCAGACATTGTTAGGACTTCAAGGCAATAAGCTAAAGGGAGCATTTGTGGTCAACCTAGATGATCTTCCTAGGATTGATTGATTTCATTTAATTTCCAATTATTGAACTATTTGTAATCTATATATGAATTTCAAACTTTAAATGTCCGAGGAGTTTGATATTTGAGAATGTACTGGATGTGTTCTATTTCCATCTGAAATATGAAATGATATCTATTTGCTACTGAACTCTGATTGATTTTTTAAATACTCAACGAAAGTTGAATGTTGGACTGAGGTCCTATGAATATAAGATTCTGTCTGTGCATCATATGTCAATGCTATTCATGATATATTCTATTATTTGATGCATTTTATAAAATGCATGTTCAGATAAAGGTGTTGTGATCAGAGTAGCTAGTTTGAAAGAGCTTTAATCTCAAAATTCTACTCATAGAGCTTTGCTCCGTGATTTTTGTTTCTAAGTGAGCACAGTATCTATATCTGTATTTGAAAATCACTCAGTCACAACAAATAATAATGAATCTAGAGTCTCGCATGCATCTGCATTTGTATATTATGATTATGAAATATGTTCTTATGAAATCTTTTCTAAAGTTGTGATGTTAAAGTGATATGCCATGAAATGTGGTTGGTTAGATTGTATAAATTCTGAAAGAATACAAGCGAAGTGTATGACATTCATTATATCTCATTGTGATGGAAATTGTTGCGAAATTGGTTGGTTGAATGATATTTGTGTATTTTCCTAGAGTGAGATCACTAATGATGGTTCACTCATTGAGTTCGTAAAACTTATCAAAAATTGCAACGTGACTTTTCAGGTATGAGACAAGAGACCTAGATTTCTAAGAGCCTCTAGAAGCACATTTTGGACTAAGATATGGCTCAAAGGTCTATCAGCTAGCATTTGAGGAGTTGTAGTTGTTTTTATGTAGTTTGCATATGTCATGTAGAACTTGTGTATAAAAGATGTAAATATTGGTTTTAATGACTACAATATAACTTTTATGAATAAATAAAATGTGGAGTTGAGATTTTTTTTTAAATATTGTGTATTCTTATGATTCCATTTAAAAGATTATGTTTATGCTAGCATACCACTGTTATAGGATATGTACTTGAATATCCTCTGGATGTTCGGGTATAAACTCTATGGTAGTGGGATGCGATAGTTTGAATGTTTGCAAAGATGGCAGCCTTTCCTTCAAATACCATTAGAGGTGCTTAAACTCACCCATCTCTTGTTTGCTGATGATCTCCTGATGTTTTATCATACGGACCTGAGTTCAGCTCAAACCTTTTTTAACTGGATATGTACCTTCTCTAGTTTTTCTGGCAAGGACATGGATCCTTCCTAAAGTCAGTTTTTCTTATCTCCTGATATGGACCACCTTACTCATCAAATGGAAGTTATCTCTGGGCTCAAAAAAGGCACTCTGCTCATACAGTATTTGGGGGTACCTCTCTTAATAGGTAGGTTATCTAGAAGGGATTGATTACCTTTATTGGGCAAAATTGATGTCATGATTAACAAATGGACTCATAAATACCTTTCATATGTAGGTAGACTCTAATTGGTGATTTCTGTCCTATCTTCTTTTGAAATGTACTGGTCTACCCATTTCATTCTTCCTACTTCCATCCTTAAGGATATAGAGTCTAAACTTAGGAATTTTCTGTGGGCTGGGATGGTGGCTTCTAATTCTCATGCTAAGGTTAAAGGAGTGACATTAATATACTAAAAAGGGAGGGAGGTTTAGGGATTAAGCATTTGTTAGTATGGAATTATTTCCTATCAGGGAAAACGATCTGGTAACTATTTCATGATAATGAAGCTATGTGGGTTAAGTGGGTGCATTCTATTATTTTTAGAAGGAAAAATTTTTGGAGTGCCCAACCTACCAATAATAGTTCATAGAGTTGCAGAAAAATCTTATTTGTGAGAGATAAAATGGGGAACCAATTTAGATTTAGGTTTGGGAATGAAAATTTTGCTCTTTTCTGGTAAGATCCTTAGCATCCTAAAGAAATCCTGAAGAACTTCTCTTCTCTGAGGGAGATCAATAGTTCAGAACAGTAAGAGTCTCCGAAATTATCAGTAATATTGAGTGGAGATGGTAAGAGGCAATTATAGAAATTATTTGTAACCTAGAGCCACTATTGTACGAACCAAATAGCTCTAAACTAGATTGTTTAGAATGGTAAGCTAGCCCTTCAAAAAAGTAAACTAATGGTTTAGCCTATAATTTCTTAATACGTCCATTACATATTATTCTTTGGCATAAGCTGGTTTGGATTAAAAGCAACAGCTCTAGGTGTTCTTTTATACTGTGGCTGGCTTTCCTTAAGAAGTTGCAAACGTGGGACAAACTTCTCTTTCTGCATATTCCTAACCACTATTCATTATGTACCTCGGACAATGAGACTATTGAACACTTATTTTTTAAATTCCCTTTCTCTAGATTCGTGTGGGAATAATGTCTTAACCACTTTTGTATACACCCCAACCAAACAAACCTTCAAACTATACGCATTTGGTTTAACCAATCCTCAAATATCAAACCCTCTGACATTAACCTTGTCCCTATCCTTCTTTCCACTACTGTCTATAAAATTTGGACTGAAAGGAATAATCAAACATTCAAAGATGAAGTCAAGGATGTGGGGAGACTATAATCCAGAATAATCTTCCAAGTTATGGAACATATTAGCTAAAACACCATGAGGAGGTAATTCTTGAAGTTATTATTCACTAATAATTTTTTTGTAGGTTTGAGATTTTAGGGGTGCCAAATGGAGGTCAAACATTTCTTAGGTTTCTAAAGCAGAAAAGAAGATAGGTTTAGGAAATATTCTTATTTCCAATAAGCAAAATATGGAGTTGGCAACTTAAGGACTTTCTTGAAAGAAATAAGAGGATTTCTAGGAAGAAGCTCACAAGCTTTACAGTAGCAGATCCATCTCCTACGGTTGATTTGGGCTGTAATTAATTGTTAGTAGACTAATAGTGCTATAAATTGATTCTAGGTTAGCTTGAATTACTAGTTAGATGAGCTAGATCTATAAGGTCTCTTTGGTAGGAAGGTTGTTGTTGTTGTCTCGGTTTTTGTGTTATTGTAGGGAGGTGATGTTGTTTTCTCATATATTTACCTTTGTTTCCTTTTGGCAGGTAAGAGATTACTACTCGAGTAGTCTCTAGTGATGTATATAACTTTTCAATTTTGTATAACATCTTCTGATTTACAAAAAGAAAGAAATAGAATAATCTGTTTCGGATATGGTAATAAAAAACAAAATGACCAATAATTGTTACTTGATAGAGCCTTCAAATTTTTCTTAAAACTAATGAATGATCCCAATTATTATTGTTCCACAGTCCCTTTTGTAAAGGAATTGATAAATGAAAGTCTAAGCATATAAGAAATGGAATCTGTCTACAAGGCTATAGTTATATCAGAAATTGAGAAAGCCATGAAGTCTTTAAACCCTCATAAGGCCTCGAGGCCAAATGGTTTTAATTGTAATTTTTTTCAATAAATCTTGGAATCTTACAAAGTAGAAGGTAACTGATGTAATACAGGAATTATTCAGGAAAGGAGTGCTTCTAACTAAGCTTAAGAAAACATACATCACTTTAGTTCCTAAGGGTGTTGAACATAACATCTTTTCTGACTATAGGCCTATTGTTTACTGTAATACAATATACAAATCCTTCTAAAAACTTATTGTTGAAAGGATAAAGAATGTGCTTCCTAAATTCATTGATCAAACACAAGGGGCTTTCATTCCAGGTAGAGTGATAAGAGATAATATATTACTAATCGAAGAGCTAGTTAGGAACTACTTCAATAAGAAAAGCAGGAAGAATTATATCCTTAAAATTTGTTTATGGAAAGCTTTTGATAATCTCAACTAGGACTCCATCACTAACACTCTAATTGTTATGAATTTCCCTCAGATCTTCATCAAATGGATAAAACAATGCATCTCCACCCTTACTTTTAGTCTTTTGATTAATGGTTAGCCTACCAAGAACATTAAAAATATAAAAGGAGTCTGACAGGTTATCCTATCTCACCCTACTTATTTGTAATTGCTATAGAAGTGTTCAATAGAGCATTAAAAAGACTCATTGACATGACCAAATCATTTAAATATCTCTCAAAGTGAAAGAACTTCAAGGTTTCAAATCTCTACTTTGTAGATGACTTAATCATTCTTACAAACGATGATCCTATAGCCATTAATGTCTTATTGTTAACCTTCAAGATCTTTAAAAGAATTATTGGTCTGGATATTAAATTCTCCAAAAGTTGATTTTTCCTTTCCAAGAATGCCAACCATGTAGAGCATAACGTAAAATCTATCAGCAGCTTCAAATTAATGATGCTACATATTGGTCTAGATATTAAATTCTCGAAAAGTGGATTTTTCCTTTCCATGAGTGCCAACCATGTAGAGTATAACATAAAATCTATTAGTGGCTTCAAATTGATGATGTTACCTATGATTTACTGGAAAGTTCCCATTTTATCAACAAAATGACATTTAAAGAACATAATTTTCTCATTGATAAAATTAACAAAAGAATCTCCAATGGATGAGTAAAAACCTGTCATTAGTTGGTAGAATACAACTTATTTCCTCTATCATTACTTTATTAAACTTGTATTGGGCTACACATATGGTATTACCAGCTTCTGTAAGCAAACATATTGACAAGATTGTTAGGAATTTTCTATAGGCTAGTACTAGTAATTCTAGAGACAAAGCTAAAGTGAAATTGATTGAGATATGCAAACCAAAGGATGAAGGGGGCCTTAACATCATGTCTCAAAAATTTTGAAATCAACCATATTTATTAAAAGGCTTTGGAGATTACGCAATGATAAGAATTCTTTTTAATATAAATAGATACATGGGTACTATCTTGGAGCGAATAATATTTGCAATTACAAACCACCATTTAGGGCTTCCAAGATTATGAAGAACATTTTATCAACTAGGAGAAAAGTCAAGCTGGAGTTCATCAATCTAAATGGTAATGGAAAAGATACTAGTTTCTAGTATCATAACTGGTTACTAATAGGACCATTACAAAATCAACCTTCCATACACACTATGAAATCAATGATACAAAATAAGGAATAAGTAGCTAATGCTCTCATTAATAAGCAGGTTTTTGATAGTTATCCCATACCAAAAACATCCAACAGGAAATATAGGTTACATATCTTAATGATGAGGATGACAATGTTATCTGGAAACACTCTAGCATGGGAAAGTTTACAAACATAACTTGTAGATTTTTCATAATAAGCACAATAGATCCTATCCCATGGAGCAAGATAGTTTAGTTCAATCATCATAATCCTTAAGCATCAAGGATGGATATAAGGAAAAAGCTTCAAAAAGTTGACAAAATCTTTAAATATTTGCATATCCCCCATTGGTGCACCTCGTGAAGAAAAGCTGAATAGAACATGCAACATCTATTCTTTCTATATGAATTCACTAATGAAAGCTAGAACTTACTCCTTAACCTGTGTCACATCCACAATGCTCCAAATAGATGGAATATAATTGTAGATTGGTGTCCTACAATTTAGCTTGAAAACAAAACTAAGAGATGGTGCTCCTGTGTGATCTTGGCTTTTATTTTGGTTGCTGCTAGGGATGAAAGAAATAGAGGAATATTTTAGGACACAGAGAAAAGAAAAGAGAAATTACATAGAGAGCTTATGCAATAAATCAGGTTACACATCAACCTATAGAAAGAAAAGTTTGGTCACACAAGTTACTTTAATAACTCTTAGAAACTACACCCTCACCCCCAGCTAAGGGTGATAAACATTGCAGTCTATAATTTAGCCTTGTAATTAACTAGTCATCTCTATTTTAGGAGTAGTTTCATCATGATGTAACATTTTTTTTATTTTCCTTATTTTGTATACCTCAAAGGCTTAATAAAATTTCATCTTCTTTATAAAAAAAGTTTTTTGTCACCTAATTTTCTCTATGCTCTAGCTCTACGAGCAAATGATAAGACTTACCATTAACAAGCCAAAATGGGGTCACATCCAATGGAGTTTTAAAGGTGGTTCGATAAGCCTATATAGCATCATCCAGCTTTAGTGTTGAATCCTTCCTTGAACTACTTACCATAACGACCTCCACTTATCCACTTGTTTATAGTTGGTACAGAGTTACAACATAATGGTAGACTCCATATCTTCTTAAAAAAGCATCAAAAGATTTATTGTAAAAGTATAGTCCTCCATCACTAATTATGGCTCGTGGCACTCAAAATTGGTTTAATAATATATTGGAAAACTTTTACAAAAAATTTCCATCATTCATTGGAGTTACCATGGCTTCATCCCATCATACCACGTAATCCACTCTGAATAAGATATACATGTTTGCTATGGAGGATGAAGTGAAGTCCAATCCCCACACATTGAACAATTCTACTTTGAGATTGTTAGATAATGACATCTCATGTCTCTTCAAGATATTACCCACTCTTTAGAATCTTTCACATTGTGCCATAAACTCTTGAGCATCTTTAAACAAATTTATCTAATAAAAACCACATTCTAAAACTCATGTTATGGACTTGTTTGCTCCATAATGCCTAGTATAAATAGAGTCACAACATTACATTAGTACGTCTAACATTTCTTCCTACAAAACACACTTCTTTATGAATCCATTAGTACATGTCCTATGAAGGATTAGATCATCCTATAAATAGTGGGTACAGTAATACAAGAATCATTTCCACTATTGATAAGATAAATCTAAAGGGAGGACCCTACTTGTAAGGTAGAAAGTTATATCAGCATACTATGATACCATAAGGTGGTTTAGCAATATCAAAGTCTTATTAAGGAATTGTTCATTAATGTCCTCACTTTGCTACAATTCTCCTCCATCAAGACATAATAAGTTGTCATCTACCATACTTGTCGCTCCCTTCTTGTCGTTAGTCTCACTATTGAATTCCTGTAAAAGTAACATCCATCAGATAATTCTTGGTTTCATGTCTTTATTGGGAAAAAAATATATAAGGATGACCAGTTAAAATGATCACTTTAGAAACCAAAAGGTGAGACTGATACTTGTAATATACGAGCACCACTGTTATCAACTCCTTCTCAGTAGTGGTGTAATTGAGTTGGGCCACATTAATGTCTTACTTATGTAATTAATTGCACGTAGTATTTTATTCTTTCATTGGCTCAACACACAACCCGTAGATTGGTCACTAGAATTGTGAATGACTTTAAAAGGTAATGACCAACACTGTGATGTTAAGATCGATGCTAAAATTAATTCCTTTTTAATCTGTTAAACACAGATAAACAAGTAACATCAAAATGGAAAGGCATTTATCTTATTAACAGAATTGTAAAAGGTATAACAATTAACAATAATTTCTTAATGAAGTGGCAATAAAATCATATATGTTTAAGAAATGCTTGCATGCTCTTGACATTGACTGGTGAGGGAAACTTCTCAACAACCTATGTTTTAGCTCTATCCACTTCAATACCTTAGCATATATCTTGTGTCTTAGTACTACTCCTTCATACACCATGAAGTGATATTTCTCTCAGTTTAGAATCAAGTGTGATTCTTCACATATTTGAAGTGCTTTGTCTAAATTTGTCAAACAATGCGTAAAAGAGTCTCCAAAGACTAAATAATCAACCATAAAATCTCCATTATGTCATCAATCATATTTACGAAGATTAACATCAAGCACCTCTGAAATGTTGTTGGAGCATTGCATAACCTAAAAGGCATCCTTTTATAGGAAAATATTCCATAAGGACACATAAAAGTGGTCTTTTCAGGATCTTCCAGATAAATAAAAACCTAATTATAACTCGAATATCCATTTAGGAAATAGTAGAATGATGGCCAGTGATTTGTGGTTAATTGTTTATACATTCACTTCTTAACACTTGGTGATTATTGTTGTAAAATGCTTAAGATGCTTATTTTAGTTCATATTTGGTTTTAGGTACAATATGGAAGCATTAGAGTTAAAATGAGTTAAGAGCATACTCTTTGAGCCAACCTATTGATTTCCAAACTCAATTATCCTTATGGAACAAGAAAGTGTGAGGATTAGACAAGAAGTTACATGATGAACAACAATTGAGCAAAACCTAGAGATACACGGTCGTGTATATACTATAAGGTTATATATACATTTGAAAGAACTTTTTGGACTTACGCAGTTGGATATACAACTGTGTATCCAACTATTTATCTTCATGAGTTCCGCATTTTTTTTACTCATATGGTTTGACACATGGTCATGTATCAAACTGTGTATATGCCCAAAACCCTAATTTTTCATATAAATTGAACATTTTTACACAAAATAAAGAGGAATTGTTTTGGGACTTTTTGAAGAGGTACAGCATTTACTCTTTGGAGGCCAATGAAGGGCTAAGCTTCCCTATTCCTATTTGGAGGTGAAATCAACATCGAGGATCACATTTAAGCATATCATCATTGTGTATTGTTGTTCTTTCTCTCTTTAAGAATCCTTTACGTTATTCTATTTCTATTGATTTGGGTATTCGTCTATAGATAATCGTTACTTTTATTCTCTTTAGATTGTTTGTATATGAGCCCATTGTAGAATCTTAAATACAATATGTAATCATTGAGTTATATATTCATTTATAGCAACTAATGATGTTAAATCATTAGAGATAACGTAACATAGGTTAAATGACTTGAGGTTGCGTGGTTATTGACTAGATTCATCTATTTACCTTATTATTAATGCGACTATCTGATTAAATATAGAGAGCTTGTTCTAGGTTGTTTGATAGCTAGGTTTAGTTAAAGAGTTTGTTTTAGTTAAACACAATCTAAGGGAAAACCAAGGTTAACAGAGCTTGTTGTTAATCTACGATCAATAGTTATAAGAGAGGTGTGAAAACAGTATAATAATGACATATGTTTAATTATATGTAGGCTGAGATTGAACAAAAAATTAGATCCTAAGCGTATTCCTCACTTTCAACATTTTCAACTATTTGCTTTAGGTTACTTTCATTAGTTTAATTTCATTTTGTTTTGTTATTTACTTTCATTGCAAAGCATTACATACACTCTCAGTGGGATCGACCTAGCCTTATCACTAGCTATAGTTTTACATTTAATTATTTTATGTAGTGTTACAATATGCTACCAATTTTGACGTCATTGCAAGGAGTATGGTATTTTAATTTTTGTTCTTCATTTTAATTAGAGTTTTACATATATTTGTTTATAATTAGTTTTTACATTTGTTACTTTTTATTTTAATATTTCTTTTGTGTTTTTGTTTAAAAAAAGACAAGGTGAAGGAGTATGTCACTATTGGATCTTATCAATGCTATTGGTGGAAATTTTATCCTTAACTCATATTTTGAATCCTATAACTAAGCTTGGAGCGATCAGAAAAATTTTAGAAATGAAGGGGATAGCCAGCAAAACTACTTCCTTGATTGGCTATATGATGCACAATAATTCTCAAATAGACCAGAAGCCTCTTATTCTAACTCAGGTAAATCTTTGGAAGATTTAGTTAGTGTTGTTGCCACTACTACTTTACAATTCCAACAGGATATAAAGTAAATTTTGTAAGATACAAGGTCTAACGTCTAAAATTTGAAGAGCCAATAAACCTCAGGTACATCTTTTGAAGACTTAGTGAATGCTACTGCTACTAATACTCTACAATTTAATTAGGATGTAAAACAGTTCTAGCAAGATGCAATGTTTCGATTCCTTACCTCTATAAATTAGATGAGTTGAACTATCAACCACTTGGAATCACAAAGCCAAGAGAAGCATCCATCTCAAACTTAAGTGTACCTAAAGGATGTTCGTGTAGAAGCCTTACGTAATGGAAAATAACATGAGAATCTTGAGAGTACTAATCAAGGTATTGCTTGTGAATAAGAAGTGGAGAAGGAGCTTGAAGGAGAAAACAATATATCATTTAGCCCAGAGGTAAATGCTGAATCCCTTATTGTTGTTAACACTAATCCTTAACCTTTACCTAGCAGGTTAGAGGAATTAAACAGGGAGGAAAAAGGTGAAGAGATATTCAAGGAATTTCAAGAGTACAAAGACTTAGCAAAAAGTAAAAAGTTTGAAGATTGGGATGACATTAAACTTGAGGGGCCATCTATTCTGGTGTTATTGATCATGATCATTAAGCTTTACAATTATAACCCTCAAAAACCATAAGTGCACGTGTCATGAAATGTAGTATATGAAGGGTCAATCCCACGAGGACGTGTGAAATAATCTAATCCTAAGCTATCTAAGGCTAAAAAAATTAATAAAATGAAATAAAAATTATAAAGAAAAGTAAACACAAAGATAAGATTGGCAGGAGTTTAACTGTATATGTAATACAAAAGAAATTGAAATTGAGCAACACAAAAGTTACAATGGAAATCAACAAGAGAAATTACCAAATTACGAGAGAGGAAATTCTCCCTATAATTAAAGCTAACCTCGCCATTTATGTATTAATGGGTAGGTCAATTCTACACTATTGTGGGGAGGATTACTCTCTTTAAGTTATAATCACACCCCTTAAATAATAATCTCTAATTAGGTTAAGTACCACATAGGTAATCTCTCAATTACCAATAGCTTTAAACCTAATTAGTTATTAAGCTCTCTAACAAACAATCATGTCTCACACTGGATCGTTCTCCATATAATAATTGACTATGTTGATTAACTAAGTGGTCTATTGGATCACCTGACTCTTCTTAACCTAATCCAATCATTTTTATATGGCTCACCCTCTCAGTTTGTTATCGAAATTTGCAAAAATCGAATTTAATCATAATACCCAATCAATAAAACACAAAATCAACGACATTGACATTAAATAAAAGTAAAATCTTAAAGGAAGAGTTAGAACATCATCAACAATCCAGAAGCCATCATCATAAAATCTATTTCAATCTTATAAAATAAATGAACGAAAATGAAATGGAAAGGAAATAGAACTTAGATCGGAAAATCCAAGAAGGAAGCATCATTGGGAGACCACCTAACAAGGGTAGCAACAGCATCGGGGCCTACTTCTTCTTCCTCTTTTTCTTCTATCTCTCTCTCTTTTCTTTTATCTCTCTCTTAAACTTTCCAAAAGTGGCAGTATGTAGAAGCTCTCTTTAGGGTTTCATCCTAATGCCTCTTATAGACTGTTTCAATTTGGGTAACCCTAGGGCTTTTTTTGAGTTTGAAAGGTTTGAAATGTCCCTCAAAAACTCAAGTCACGAAGTCTTTCCACATTTCTATTATGCAAGCCACAATCGAGGCTAGAGTTTGGCCTTCTGTCATGATCATGACAAATAGGTCTTAATTGTGGCTCCTTACACCTGCTTCTGTTAGGATTGTGGCTTATTGGCCACCAACGTGGGCCTCTGCTTTGATTTAAGTCTCCTCCAAAACTCCTTCATTCTTCAATATTAGCCCTAAAACACTAACAAACTCATTAAGGCACCTCAAATACAGAACATTGAAGCTCAAAAGAATGCTCTAACCCATAAAACACTTAAAACATAAATATTTAACAAACTAACACAAATCTAACCTAAATACATACTAAATAATTAAATTAACAACTAAACACATACCAAACAAAAATAGAGAGAAAGAATATAAGCAAACAAACAATTTCTTTTTTTCTATTGCTTTTAAGACCATATAGTCATAATTAGAGGGTGAATTTACTAGAAATATTTATGGCCACTTGAGCATGTATTTTACTCTTGTGATTGGTCAATTTACATTCTCTTTAAAGGAGTATTCACTAGTGGTAGACTTAAACTAGTGAGATTTTGAGTCTTTATGGATTGACGCATCCATATCAGTCTCATTTTTTTGTGTATATATGAGCTTTGTGACATGTACATCCTGACTTTGCATTCAATTTCTAATTAAAATCACGTTTTTATAACATGGGTTAACATGGAAATTATATAGGCATTTTTTGATTTTATAAGCTACAGCAACCAAATAGCCCACCTATTGATATGAATTTTCCTTTTGATAAGCCCTCATGAGCTTTATTTACCTTTTCTTTTCGGGCCAACTATATTACATGCTTTTAACCTAACTAAGTGTTGAATATTGATGATTGTGGATGCACAAAAGTATAAGTATGTGGGTGCACATATATGTGGGTTGGCTATAGTTATTAGAATATCATTTTATCTCTTATCAATGAATTCCAAATGTTGATCAAGCTTCCTTCAATTTTTATAAAGAAAAAGAAGAAGAAGAGAGAAAATGAGAAGAGGAAAAGGAAAAGAAAAGGATAAGGAAAAAGAAATTAAAATAAAATTATCAAAAAGGAAATGCATTTTTTTTGCAAAGTTGTTGATGATTATTCTTTCCCCCTAAAGTTATATGGAATGGGTTACTTGAGTATGATGTATATGAGGTAGATTTTGTTTTGAAGAGCCAATGCTTATGGTTATACTGAATTGTTTTTCATCAGTTGTAAAGTAAATCATTTTAATCGGTTATGTTTCATGTGGTTTATGATGTGAAGACTTAAATCTAAGATATGGAATTTAGTTTTTACATCTTCCATAACAGCTGGTACCTAATTTTGAGAGAAAGTTAGTCTTTACGCTTTATATTCCATTTAGTGTTTTCTTGTTTCATTAGCTTCAATGATTTTTGTACTGCATTATCAAAATACATATCACCTTAACCCTTGCCTACATTACAACCTTGAAAAGTCCTTTGATTCATCATTATGCATGTAAATCTTAGTGGTGGAGAAATTCAATGACATGAAAATTTGTATAATGTCTTGATCATGAATGGTGTTTGAGTGGACCCACGGATGAATGCTATTTACACACTTTATCTAAGTCTACTACTAGATTACTTAGTTTCTAAAGGTCATAATTGTTGATTGATCATAGTAAGGGAATTTAATGTTTAGTTCTTGCGATGATTTTGATAGTTATTTCTCTTTACTGATGGCTATCTATTCTTAGGAAATATGGAAATTATGGAAGTGTTTAATTTTTAACTTTAATTTTTTATTTTTCCTAAGTACAGCTAAAAGATAATTATGAGGGAATTTGATGTGTGCTTAGTTCTTTATACATTCACTTCTTAACACTTAATGATTATTATTATGAAGTGCTTAAGATACTCATTTTAGTTTTTATTTGGTTTTAGGTATAATTTGGAAGCATAAGAGCTAAAACAAGTTAAGACCATACTCCTTGAGCCAAACTATTGATTTCCAAATTTGATTATCTTTATAGAACAAGAAGGCGATGGATTACAATGAGGATTGGATAAGAAATTACAAGAAGAACAACAATTAATCAAAACTTGGGAGATACACGACTATATATACATTCAAAAGAACTTAAACGGTTGGATATAAAACCATATATCTTCGTAAGTTTCACATTTTCTTGACTTATATAGTTTGATACATGACTATGTATTAAATCTTGTATATGCCTAAAAGCCTAGTTTTTCATACAAATAGACCATTTTGAAAGAAAAATAAAAGGGAATCATTTGGGACTTTATGAAGGGGTAGAGCACTTACTCTTTAGAGACCCAGGAAGAGTGAAATCAACACCGAGGATCATATTTAAGCATATCTTCATTATGTATCATTGTTCTTTCTCTCTTTAAGAACTGTTTACGTTATTCTATATCTATTGATTTGGGTATTCATGTATGGATAATCATTATTCTTGTTCTTGTTAGATTGTTTGTACATGAACCCATTGTTAGATTCATAAATACAATATGTAATCATTATGTTATAGATTTATTTGTGGAAAATAATGGTGTTAAATCATTAGGAATAATGTAACATAAGTTAAATGAACTGAGCTTGCATGGTTATTGCCTAAATTGATCTATTTTCCTTATTTATAATGGCACTATCTGATTAAATATAAAGAGCTTGTTCAACATTACTTTTTGGTTAGGTTTAGTTAAAAAGCTTGTTTTAATTAAACACAATATAAAGAAAAATCGGGGTTAACAAAACTTTTTGTTAATCTATGATCAATATTTCTAAGAGAGGTGTGAAAACAATATGACAATGTTTTATGTTGCATCCATCACTTTCATCATTTTTAACCGTTTCTTTTAATTTACTTTTGTTAGTTTAAACCCCCCCCCCCCCAATATCCTAAAAAGTATTTTCTTTAATTACAAAAGCTTTATACACACTTTATGTTGGATTGACCTAAACTTATTGCTAGCTATAGTTTTAAGTTTAGTTATTTTGATACCAACCAACCACTCTTTCTAACATTTAATCCATAAATGGAAAAGTGAAGTAATCCTTTTTACTCACTTTGTTGAGCTTATAATAGTCAATACATACTCTCCAACCTGTGAATGTTAGAGTGGACTTCATCTCACCATTTTCACTCTCCATCTATCATTCTTCCTTTCTTTAGTCCGCATTATACCAGGTTGACTCGTTCATTATCTAAAATTGGGTATATGATACCATATCTACCAACTTAATGATAGGATTTAATCTTTGTTGATGTTACTTTACTATTTTTACTTCCGTTTTCAACGTTAATTTTATGTATAACCTCATTAGGACTTATACCTTGTATGTTAGATATTTTCCATCCTACGACCATCATCCACTTCCTAATAGTCTTCACCACCTCACTCTCTTATTCCCTATACAGCTTGTATGAGATAATGATGGGCAATGTTTGACCCTCACCTAGGATGGTATACCTACGGTGTGTGGGTAAAGGCTTTAACTCAACAGTTAACAGGTTTTCAATAAAGTATAGTTCGACTGCTTCGATTCTCACTAAAATGTTCTGATGTTGTGGAGCACCCGACTTCTCTAGCTCTCCTTCTCCCTCATTCTCAGCTACCTCAAAACTTACTTCTTTGTTAATCATACTAAACTAATATGGTCATCACCAATCTTAATAATCAATTTACCTTTACGAACATCAATCAGTACCTCTCTTAGTGTTCATGAATTTCCATTCAAGAATGAGTGGTCAATTCATATCCTCTCCAAAATTAAATACTACAAAGTCCGTAGGAATAATGAATTTTTCCACCTTAATGTTGACCTCCTTTACTACACCAAATAATTTATTTATCTACTGATCTACCAACTAAATAACCATCAAATGGGCTTCACATTACCTAGCACCATTTTCCTAAAAATTGATAAAGGCATTAGGTTTATACCTGGACCTAAGTTGTATAGACATTTTGCAAATTGTAAGGAACCAACAATACAAGGTATCGTAAAGCCTCTTGGGCCCTTCAATTTTGAAGGCATATGACTAGTGATAAGTGAATTGCAACTTTCCATCAGTGCTACCATTTGATTATCTTCCTAAGTTCAGTTATTTGACTTAGGAATTTTTTCCAACTCCCATAAAAAAACAAGTTAATTTGTAAATTCTTCAACTTCTCCATAAAATTTGCAAATTGTGCACCCAATTTATTCTTCTGAAGTCTCTATGGAAATGTAATTTTTGGTAGGTATGGCAAAGGAGCTATATAAGGAGGATCCCTTTTTGCAAATTCTTCATTTTTTTTACTTCATATGTTCTTTTACACGATGGGTTTCAATTTGTTTCTCCTCTAGTTCTTTTAGCTCTTTACCACTACTAAATATGATAGCCTTGATTTATTCCCTTGGATTGACATCCGTGTTGTGTAGAAGATTCCCTACATTTTTCGTAGATAATGTATTTACAAGCTGGTCTTCTTGAACCTCCAAGTTATGAATAGAAGATGCATGATTCTTTGGTATTAGCAAGAATTGACCTTTCATCCTCTTCTAGGCTTTTCTAAACTCGTGAACTTGGAATGTATCAAGTAAATAAGCTTATCAAATATTGAATCACTGGCATTAGGCATTCTTGTGGACCTTGATTTCTTAACTAAAGTCCCAGCAATGTTAAAACAAGAAAATTTTTTGTTGTTCTTCTACCCAAGATTATACTGTTAGAATAAGGATTATTGCCTCTTCAATAAAACTGTGTGCCCATATGGTTAACTTGCTTAACACTGTTGTTTTTCACTACGAAGCAATTAGCTATGATATGGCTTAGTTGTCTACATAACTTGTATCTATTAGTTGCTTTCTTAACTTAGTGCTTTTAGCTTGTATTGTTGTCACCGAATTGACAACAATCACTCCTTTTTGATCCTGGATGGTTGACTATGAAGTAAATCACACATTAATATAGAATTTACGTATAATAAACTAGATATAGAAGAAGAGGGTTAAATTGTGTATTCTTTTCATGAATACAAAATCTTTAATAAATCTAGTTACGGACTTCTATAACTTCTTAAAAGAATATCATAAAAATTATATGAAAATTGTTTAAATCACAAATAACTTTTATATACTTGTTTAATAACAAAATAAACTAAAGTAAAAGGATAGAAGATAGACACTACGATTTTTATACTGGTTCACCCCAAACTATGAGCTACGTCTAGTCCTCAGAGTTCGTCTGAGTATTTCACTATACTTTGACAAATTACAGTATTCTAGCTTCCCTTCCAGAGCCTCTTTAGGTCTCTTACACAAAGTATTCTTTCTGCTAACTTAGCCTCCCCAGGCTCTTAGCTTTTTCTTTCTCTCACTAGAAAGATATTGTCAGCTTTTGTTACAGTAGGGTTAGCTCTCTTAGTATCGCACTACAGAATTTTTCTTTTCTAAGTAAACACTTGAAAGCTCAAAGATCAATGATTTCCCAAAGGTTGTAAGATTGTCTAATCTTGGACTACGACTAGTATTTATAGCCTAAGTCCCCAATTGCTTCTTGATTCTTAAAAGTAGCTTCTTGAATCTTGATAATCGTTATTTAGTTGAGTCCTGTAACTAACTCCAACTAACTAACTGTCCTACGTACTTGCGTATCTTCTTCTTTGTATCGTCTGTGTTTTCCTCTTCTTTTGTGTTTTCATCTTCTTTTGTGTTTTGCACTTCTTCTATGTTTTCACTTCTTCTGTGTTTTGTGCTTCTTCTGTATTTTGCGCTTCTTCTATGTTTCGCGCTTCTTCTTTGTTTTGTGCTTCTTCTATGTTTTGCACTTCTTTTGTGTTTTGCGTTTCTTCTGTGTTTTCACTTCTTCTGGGTTTTGCACTTTTTCTGTGTTTTGCGCTTCTTCTATGTCTCCACTTCTTCTGTGTTCTGCGCTTCTTTTGCACACTTAACGTACTTATCAAAATCGTTCATTTATTTCTAACGTTATCATTATTTGATTGTCATCAAAATTAATCATCGTGAAGTCCTCTTGACATAACAATCTCCCCCTTTTTTATGATAACAAATAATCATAATTTTAGAAAGATAAAAGTGAATGAACTAATATTATTC
>JAOSBO010000008.1:36931754-36959126 GCA_027563915.1 Erythroxylum rotundifolium | reverse complement strand
CCTTAACATACTGTCACACAATGCAAAACCAAATGCATTGTGTTACAGATAATCAAAACAAACGAATAAGCAATCTTAAACCCACATTAAATCGTCCACTTCAATCGACTCAAAAAGTAACATTTTACCCAACATTAATCGCAAGCAAAGTAGTTGAATGACTTACCTCAACCAACACGCACATGCACTTCGACAGTAGATGACAGAGGGACGTCAAATGGTGAAGCAACCTCCATAGATTCCAAGCGTGACAGAAGATGAGAGAGGGAAGGTGGCTCGAGGAATGGGAAGGCGACAGAGCTAAACGCGGGAGACAGAGCTACCACTGTTTTTCATGTACATAGAAGATGAGACGACGTCGTTATGGGGGGCGGGGACACGACGTTGTCTCATCTGGTTGGAGGGCAGGAGTTTAACTTTCAAGGGTACAAAACTGACGTCGTGTTGGGCAAGCGACGCGACGTCGTTCTGCTGGGAGCGAGGGGAGCATTAATGTGGACCTGGCTTTTCCCGACATTTAAATCACCAGAACGTCGCGCTTACTATTTTGCGACGTTTTTCTAACAAAACGACGTCAAAAACTTCGTTTATCCGCGACGTCTGCATACAATGTCACGGAATCGTGGCTCTTTTCATGACGTTTTTTTCAAACGTCACGAAAGCCTCCTACAATCCGTGACGTCTACTTTAAAAAAGACACAAAATGTACGTTTTTGTTGTAGTGTGTTATACATGCATATAGTTTTAATACAAATTCATAAATAGTTTTAACGGAAAGTACTTTCAATGTGAGAGATTTTAGGCTTGATGATTATTTTTCGAAAAGTAACTGACTTCAAAAGGGCTGTTATTCTTTTTTTTTTTCCTCTAGATTATGATGTTGCTAATATTATTGTCGAACTCAACCAAAGTACTTCCTCTTATTGACTTTGATTTTTCTGGATCCTCTTCTTTTTGTTTGGAGGACCAAACTTATTGGCATACTTATTATAAATCTGATTTATTTCATCACAGGTTATGAGCCTACTTATTAAAGCTTATTTTCATTTCAATAAGGTTAATTGTACCACCAAATGAAAAAAAAAATTCACAGACATTGTCAAGTTGTTTTAATTTATTGCCAGGTGAATCAGAATTAAAATTGCCACTTTTACTTTGGAAATTAAAAAGGCAATAAAAAGATGAACAATCAGCAGTTATGTATGAAGATATGATGAGCAGAAACAAGTTTAGAAGCGATAACTTAAAATGGTAGCAATGTTTCTTTCGTTGATTTCTGTACAAACAAAGCTTCCATCACAGATTATAGAGCACGTTAAACTAGCTGAACCCAGTAAAACAGTGAAAGATAGAAGACACGAAGGAGGTAAGCATGAAACGGTAGCAAATAAAATCCCATGAAACATAGGATATAAAGACCCACCCATCATACATGGACCAACCAGACAGTTAAGCTTTTATTATTATACAATATAACTACTGCTTTTCTGGGTCCAGATACCAAATGCTTTCTCATCTGCAGCCGCAATTATCGCAGGTGCAGTTTGATCCGCACTTGCAGTCATTTTCAGGGCCAAAACTAGTCTCAGACCTCTGAAAAGACCTGAGACCAATTAGACAATTTTGTTCAGCGTAACAATACATTAAACTAGCTGTACCCAGTAAAACAGTGAAAGATAGAAGACACGAAGGAGGTAAGCATGAAACAGTACCAAAAAAAATCCCATGCAACATAGGATCTAAAGACCCACCCATCATACATCGACCAACCAGACCGTTAAGCTTTTATTATTATACAATATAACTACTGCTTTTCTGGGTCCAGATACCAAATGCTTTCTCATCTGCAGCCGCAATTATCGCAGGTGCAGTTTGATCCGCACTTGCAGTCATTTTCAGGGCCAAAACTAGTCTCAGACCTCTCAAAAGACCTGAGACCAAATAGACAATTTTGTTCAGCGTAACAATATGAACTAAGAAACAGTATAGAGTTGCATGAGCCTGTGCTATATTAAACTGTATGAGACAGCAAAAAATTTACATCTTAACAGGTGCAACCCCTGCAATGATAGTCTCGGTCCTGGCGTTCTCACCCAAGTCAGGGAACATGCTGCATCTGCATATAACAACTAAACAAATCAATCTCCATCGAAAGGAATCAAGAGCCAACAGTTAGCTGGACTATGCTGCAAACATATGTCACACACGTACAATAAGATAATATTGAACTAAAATTACCCATTGGAGCCAGAGCCGCAGCCACAATTTCCTGCACACCAAGACATTTTCTTTTGGAGAAGAAAGTAAGGGAACGAAAAAGGGGTATAGAACAAGGATTCACTGGGGAGGAAAATAATGTACGAATCAAGCAAGAACCTTGAATGATTTTAGACACACACCGTAGCTACTATTTATAGTGTGGCTCATACAACAAAGTTGGCTCATCTCCACCGTACACGTGGTTATCGTTGATTTCTTTCTTTCTTGCTTTCGACAAAATTTCTTCATTATTGTATTAGGATATTTTATCACTCTGAAACTTGATAAACGATAAGTTAATTTTCTAGTAACAAACGCCACTTCTTAGAAGCATCATCCGTGAGGTCATATGGTTCAAAGCTTGTACAAGTTAAGCGGTAGAAGATTGATCATGTTCATGTCGGATTTTGCATATAAATAAAAATAAAAATAGTTACTTTCAGTTGAATATTTTCTGGTCCGTAATCAAAACCTCGAAGGTCGCGATTATATCGATTTTTTAATTTAAAATACCATAGGAACCTGCTAAATGTTAAAAATGAAGACAGATGAAGGAAATAATCGATTAGACAACGTCATAGCTATAAGTAAAGGAGATGATATAACTAACAAAATTGTCTAACCTGCCATGTATGGCCTTCTACGTTTAGTTTTAAAAGATACCAAAATTTGTATATATATATATCGAATTACAATACCATGTCATTTTCCATTTGTAGCTTTTGTTTGAATCATAATCAGGTCTAGCTTGAAGAAATTACCTTATAGAAGAAGCCAAAAGGGTCGATGGTTTACAAAACCAACCATCCAAGAATTGATTCGAAGCAAAATAGAAGGAATCTATATATGATTGGCACATTTTAACAAGACCAACTATATAGTTTTATGGTGTAAAGATTTCATTACGATTTCCATCTCAAGTTATTTATGTAATCCTTGTTGACTCAGCAAATGATCATACTCTTTGATAAAAGTTTCAACATGTCTTTTTGTTTTCAACAAAAAATTATATAACTAAAAATTCATATAGTTTTGAGGATAAATGTAATCTTGATTAATTTTACCCTTAGCTTGGATGGAATTAGTGATTAAAAAAATAAAGCGTAATGGCTTAATGGGTATGTTACTATACCTGTACCTACAAAAATAAGAGGCTTTAGAAAGACATGTCCTATGATGTGCAACCAGCTTCACTGTTAAGGTCTTTCTCTTTTTCACGTATAATGTTTCCTGTCAGGTGTTTTAATCATGTGCGACTTAATGTTATATACATATTTGTATGACCTATATAAATGTGTAAATAAAAATTTTTAATAACCCATTTCTTTGCCTGTCGTTAAAAGAAAAAGACAAGCGGGATCTTTGCGTTGAAAAGCAAGCGCCGTGAAAGGCAAAAAACACATCATATCTAGCAGCAGCGTAGAGCCTATAAGTGTCAATAAATGTGCACCCCTTGAGTGTCAATAAATGTGGGCCTTGAATTGTATGCCCTTATTGTCGAATCCGCACTTTCTTCTTACTTTGACTTAATTTGGGAGATCGGTGGCGATGAGATGCTAAGTACTTATTCTCAATAAATATTTATATATTTTCGATTACTATTTTAGTAATTATTAATACATGAAAATAGGTATTTAGTAAGTGTAGTTGTGGTTACTGAAAATAGATAAAATGACTAAAAAATTTATTGATTTAATAAACTATTAATTGTTGTATAAATAATTTAAAACATGTTATTAATTATGTAAATTTAAAATTATAAACATTTAAATATTAAAAATAATAAAATAAATTTAGTAAATAAAATATTTTATAAAAATATATTATTGATCATATTAATTAAGTGTACAATAGAAAATAATACTTATAATGAAAGTTATTAATGAAAAATAAAATTTCCATCATAAAAGTAGTTTCTTACTACAACCCTCTTTTTGCTTATTAATTTCTGCGATGATACCATATTTTTCTTCAATCTTTAATTATTTACCATAAATTCAAATATGTGACTGCATTTAAAAATTGTAATAGGCCGCACCGCATATCGGAAGACATCCTCATTATCTACAAGATTCGAGCCTTACCTTTCTCTTTCAAGATCTATTTGCGCCCCAACTTCAGCGTTTTTAATTGCTTCTGGCAATCGATACA
Source organism: Erythroxylum rotundifolium (assembly GCA_027563915.1). Classification (NCBI taxonomy): domain Eukaryota; kingdom Viridiplantae; phylum Streptophyta; class Magnoliopsida; order Malpighiales; family Erythroxylaceae; genus Erythroxylum; species Erythroxylum rotundifolium. The sequence goes on along the minus strand of JAOSBO010000008.1, from coordinate 36,954,716 downwards.
TATTTCGAAGTTAAAGCTTCACCATGCTGATAGAATTGTATATGCTATCCTTTCCACGCGTCTGCAGTTTCTTGGTTAGAATAATTAATGCATCAACTATTGGCACGAGCTGTTAACATAAAAATTGAAGGAGCAATGCTACAGAAAGTTAAATTAAGAAGTTTAGATTGATTTTGATTTCTACTAATTATAAAATGGAATAAGAATACCATTATTCCAGGATATATTTTTGTAAGTGTTATAGCTTTATTAGAATATACTTTTTTTGTTAAGTACTGAGCATCAATTTTTGGACTATAAAATATTGAGAGAAATGGAAGGACATTCTCCTTACAAAAAGGATTTCGAGAGAATTCAGTTCTTGCAAACTTGACTAGTAAAATATCACAAATGTTGAATCAAATACAAACTACATTGGGCTTCAATCACAACATGCAAAATGTCAATCAAGATAATCAACTATTCTCAAGATTTTAATCGTAAAAACAAAAAATATAGATAACAAGAAAATAAATCAAACCCAAGATATACATAAAAATCCTCCTAGTATAGAGGAAAAAAATTATGAGTTAAATTGAAAAACAGATTTACTAATTCAAATAGAAACTTGCAAGAGTTTAAAGATTATGAGTTAAATTGAAAAACAGATCTACTAATTCAAATAGAAACTTGCAAGAGTTTAAAGATTATGAGCTATTCGCCAGCCACAAGTAATCCCACCAAGTTTCAATATTAAGTACAATTTGATACCCTAAATCAACAACATTCTCAATTTAATCCAAAAACAATCACTTAAAAGACAACTTATTGCTAAAACCACCAATTTTGAAATGAGAATGCCTGTTCTACTCACTTTCACTCTCTTTCTTTTCCATTGCTATTGTTCTTTCTCACTCATCCTCATGAATCCCATCTTTTCCCCTTGTATACTAAAAAATACGGTTTTAAAACTGGACCTAGTCACTTACACGAATGTGTAGGTGACAATATCCTAACGAAATTTCAAGAAATTGCGTATATATATAGTCTCAGTTAGTCACACAGTCATATATACTAGGGATACAACCATTCCTGCTTTCACATGGTCATATATATCTTCGAATCTTGTCATCCACCCATACACATTTGCAGTTACATAGTTTTCACATATGGTAGTGTATTAATTGACACAAGTGTATTTAATCTTACATGGTCATGTAGATCATAATCTAACTTGTATAAGTTCACAGTCTCTTATATGGAATTTATATACCGTTGTGTAAGTCAAGGATATAGGAATGTTGCACTTTATAGGGTTGTTTCTCATAGACATGGCTTCAAATCAATTGTTATCCTTTTTTCACTTCACTCATTCATGATTTATCCACGAGAGTATCCAAGATCACTGAAAATCACTTTTTCCCCTAAATAAGGCTAAACACTCAACAATCTCCCCCTTTAGTCTATTTTGGAGGAGATTCAAATCATCCCAATGACTATTTAAGAGTCATCTTGGTGAACTTACTACAAAGTTTTTGCTTGATCCCAAAAAACACCTTTATTAACATATCAATTTCATTCTTATCTGTGTGAATCTTCTTCAACTGCATTTGTTATTTCTCAATCACAAATCTCATCCAATGATACCTGACATTGGTATATTTGGTGTGTGAATGATATATAGTATTCTTGCTAAAATCTATGACACTTTAGTTGTCACAAAGTACTACAAATCATCTTTCTTTATAAACAACTCTTGAAGGAACCATTTCAACTAGAGCATCTCCTTCCTTGCTTCTACAACAAATACATATGAAAATGGCTCCTCCTATAAATTTGAAAAAGGAACTTGAAGTGGACTTTTTGTTATCAAGATCTACAACAACACTCTCATCTGTGCAACCCTCTAAAATTAACTCCCCACCATAAAAAAAACAAGCTCTATTTGTCAACGCCTCCTAAGTATCTTAAGATCCATTTAAATGCTTCCTAGTAAACCTTCCTCATGTTAGACAAGTACCTACTCACCAACCTAATAGCTTGTGTTATTTTCAATCATGTACATATCATTGCATACGTCAAGGAACCAATAACAAATGAGTATCAAACAAAAGACATACCATCTTTCTCCTTTTTAATTTAAAGGTAGGCATGCTTACTCAATTTAAAATGAGGTTTTAGTGGTATACTAACTAGCTTGGCATGCTTCATAATGAACGTTTCTAACACTTGTTCAATATGCCTAAAATTTGCTTTTTAGGTTCCTTCAGCTTGCTAGTTATCCTACTATCTTATCCTATGATCAACATATCATCAATATACAAAAGGAGAATAATAAAGCTTCCATTGACAAACTTTTTGAAATAAATACAACGATCGGTAAAAGTTCACTTACAACCATTTCCTATCATAAATGAATCAAACTTCTGATACCACTGTGTTGAACCCTATTTTAGCCCATAAAAGTTCTTCTTTAACTTGTAAACTAGTCTCCTTTACTTGAACCTTAAATGTTTCTTGTGTATATATATATATATATCTCCTCATCTCTATGTAAGAAAGTTGTTTTCACATCTAGTTGTTCAAGTACAAGATTTAAACTGCAGTTAGACCTAACACGGTTTGAATTAAAGTCATCTTAACCATTAGTGAAAATTTTTCATGAAAGTTAATACATTTTTTTTGGCTAAATCCTTTCACCATTATTCTTGTCTTATGCTTCACCAGCTTGTCACCATCCTTCTTTATCTTAACTATCCATTATTCTAACTAGCCTCATCTATACCATCACTCAAATGTGGCTTATATAACTTGTCACTATTAGGTTGTACCTGATCACTAACATCATGTTCCTACTCATATTCTTTTTTTCATCTATAGGCTAATCAATAGAAATTAAAATAGGGAAAACATCGATGGAACCATAGTATAAGCTATTAAGAGTAGTCTTACCTCTTTTAATAAGGTATACATGTATCTTGTGCTCATATAATATGACATCTCTATTTTTGAAAACTTCCTACTTTTCTGGGTCATAAAGTCTAAAGACAAGTTGTTGATTTCCACACTTGACAAATATGCAATGAATTATCTGAAAGTTAAATTTTAGTCTCTTCTCCTTGGGTATATATTTAAACACTTTACATTTGAATACCCTCATATGCGAATAAGAGGGGGGGGGTCTTTCCTTGTCTATATTCTCTCTAGAATGTCTAGATCTATTAGGACTAATGGTGTCTGATTAATCAAGTAAACATCTGTTTTGAATGCTTCACCCCAAAACTTGTTTGAGAGCTTAAACATTCTAGGTATACATTGAACCTTCTTAACAATTGTTTTGGACATTCTCTTGATAACATCATTGTGTTGTGGAGTACCAGTTTCTATTTTTTTTCATGTCTCAGTCCATGCATCATATAGTAATTCTCAAACTCCTTAGAGGTGTACTCTCCTCCATTGTTAGTTTAAAGATACTTTAACTTTTTCTCTGTTTTCCTTTCCATGATGGCACGAAATTTCTGGTATAACATTAAAGACTTGACTCTTTGTCTTCGAAATGTAGACCCAAGTTTTACTTGTTACATCATTATTAAAGGTAATAAAGTGTTTGCTACCTCCTAAAAACTCCTCTTCAATAGGACCACAAACATCTAAGTGAACCAGCTCTAGTTTGGCCATTTTCCAAGTAAATCTCCTACTATAAGAGACCCTGTGCTGCTTTCTTACCAAACAATAGTCACATAGATCAAGAGGGATAAAAGTATTTGCTAGAATAAGAGATTTATTATCTAGTAACTTGATCTTATTTTACTCACATGCCCCAATCGTCAATGCCACAAATTATAAGAAGTATTTTCTTTAACTATATACACTTCTCCACCATATACCTTCAAGCATGTCTTACATAATATACAGCATAGCCTCCATAGGTAACTAATATAGTTCCCTTTAATAACTTCTACTTTCCATCCCCAAATGCATTTTAATACCTTTTATAATTAAGTACATTAAGTGATAGCAAATCTAGGCATAATTCGAGAATATGTCAAACATTTATTAAAATCAAGAAGCATCTGGCATTGGTTGCTAGAGTATTGCTCTAAAGGCAATCGCCTTTAACACTTTTGTATGAACTTTATTTTGATTAATAATGTGAAAGGCATTTTTCATTAATTTGATATTCGTTTATATATGAATTGATATTAATCTTAAACAAAATTAATGAATTCCATGATAAAAAACATAGCATGAAGGAGCTCATGATGAGATTATGATAATGAGATTCCTTTCATATGCAATTATATTAGTATCTAAATAATCCTTAATCATAAGATTAATAAGACAAGACATTATTAATCCAGATAGACTAGCACTTGATATACTCCTTGATTTGATCAACCAGTGGATCTCACAATTTGTAAAGCATAGATGTTTAGAGTTAATGTGTGGATGCTTGCTAAGAGTAGTAATTACACCGGATGACCCAAAATGTGATTATCATATAGATGATCTATCTGATGTCAATGATTAATCTCATCATAGCAATAGTGCAAATATCTTTACACTTGAGGTACTCAGGGATATCTTAGATACCAATCCTATGCTTTGACATCATTTCTTGTTATGTTAAGATGAGGTCGCTTTTAGGGTGATGATTGGGTACAACTATTGGTATTCGAAGGTAATTGAGTAGACAATAAAGGATTCTCCAATCCTAATAGAAAGAGATGATACCCACGACCTCTTATCAGGGTCATTACTCAGGAGTCTCTAGCCAGAGCAATTATATGTCATGAAGAAAGTCTTCAATGATGCATAAAGTAATGAGAACCTAAGACAAGAACTAACATAACTTGGACTAGATGTGACGTAGTCAGTCTAGTGGGAGTTGACACAGAGCCCATACTCTGAACCAGGTGGGGTATAGTATGGTGAAAGGACAAATTGTACGGTACTCATCTGTGGAAAGGTTCATAAGTTAGATAATTAACTATCGAAGACTTCATGTGTTAATCCATTTATATTCTTGCAATTTGGCATCATGAAACCCTTCATAATTTTCTTGAATTAAGAGTTAATTTAAGTTCCTAAAATAACCAGGAACTTAAAGGTTATGTGCATAAAAGATTCGATGAAAAATATAGTGTGTAAAATTTAAGTAGGCCATGATCGTGGCTCATTGGCCACGATCATGATAGAGGGCATGAATAAGTAAATAAGTGAGTTCTTTAGTTATGTACATGATGTTTCTACCACTTCTTATACAAATAAGTGAGAGAAAAGGGATTTAGAAGAGTTCTAGAGTGAGTGAGAGGTATCAAGAGTCTTGTTCTTGCTTTTTATGCAATTGTTGCATGAATCAAAGTGCATGTAATAAGATTCTTCTATCATTTTAAGCATCTACTAGAACTCGGATAGTTTGGTGCTCAAATCACTCTTATACAATATTTCTTCATCTTTTTTGAATGCTCTTGGTGATCAAGGAAGGGTTTGGTTTTTGAAACAACCCAGACAAGGAGAAGAAATAAGAAAGGAGGAGAAACAAAAAGGTAAAAGCTTTATATTTCATATTCTTTTACACACCCATGCATGCATGTCTGATTCTGTGTTTTTCGGGTTGTCATGTTGTCAAAATCTACATTCTGACACTTCCGCTACATTCTTATGCATGTGATGCAAGCATCCATGGCATCCCCAACAGTGTTATTAGGGCTAGGTTTATGCATGTTGTAGACGATGTATTGAACATGTGCGACGTGTTTGCTGGGTCATGACTGACTTGCATGTTGATTTGGAATAATTTGTGTAAAAAGTAAAAATTTGTTTTTCTGATTTTCTTCTATAGAAATGTTTATAAGATTTTGTTTCTTTCAAAGAAAATTGCAATTCAAGGTCATTAGCTATTTTATTTCGAATTAACATCCAGACTATTTATATGTTGATTTCTGGGAATTTATAGAAAACTGAACACATGTGCTAATTTTGAAATTTTCTAATAATTCTAGATTTTTTTGTGATTTTTTTTCATAGAAATGTTTCTAAGGTTTTATTTTATGTTTATGTTAAAGGAAAATGCAATTGAATGTCATTTCCTATTTTACTACGAATTAAGTTTCAGCTTGATGCATGTATCAAGTTTTGGGAAATTCTAGAAATGTAATGAACATGCATGCATGAAAATTCCATATTAATTTTTATAAATTTTATGCATGCACATGCAAGATGATATGTTTCCATGTGTATGAGATGCATGAAACTTGTTGTTAAAGTGATTATCTTATGCATGCCTGATGTAATGTTTGACTAGTGATATAAGTAATATGACAAGTTTCATACACATTTGATGTGCTGCCTATTTCCTATTTATTAATAAATAATTAAAAAGAATTAGGTTCTAGAATTTTTTATTAGACACATTTAGAATGTCTATAAGACTCTGGAATTTTTCCAAAATTAATTGAATTTGATTCAATTAATAAATAAAGTCAAAGTCAAAGTTGGTCAACTTTTTGAAAGTTGGTGGAGTTGACTTAGTTAATGACTTATAATCTATGTATTTTAGTTATAAGACCTAAATAAGGTTATTATGTGATAAGAAATTTACTATTTTAATGTAATAACATGCTTAATGCATGTGCTTGAAATTAGGGTTTTGGAAATTTTCTGAACATTGAATAGGTCTCTTTAGTGCCTAGTAAGTTAACTTATTTATCTTGATGATTTTGGTTGTCAAGATAATTTTGTCTTGCGCAAAAATTGTTTAGATAAATTTTAGATTATCTAAGGATATTAATATGACTAATTGATGTACGAGGTTTTTGTAAACCCTAGTGATTAATTTAGAATTAATCCAAGTAGAGCATAGCATTTCTAGTGTGACTAGATAAAGGCATATATATAAGGATTAAAGTGTTCAATTTGGACATGAAAATAATTGAATTTTGGAGTTCCTAATCGAATCACATTCATAATTCGGAGTAGCCAAAACTAATACTATTACTTGATTAGGTTTAAGAGTTGAATCAAATCACGAACTTTATATGTATAGTCAAGTTATAACCTAAATTAAACCTCCTTTGTGTGACATGCATTAGATGAATTTTTAGGGTAGTTATGGACATAGGCTCAATTAAATTGAGTTGTCCATAATCTAAATGTATATACATACACAAAATTATCTAAGTATTGATGAGACCAAAGAACAAATCTCTCAATCGAAACATTAGGAGTTACGCCTTCCATTGATATGGCAAGAGCCAGAGTTCTTTTAGAGTTGGGTTGTTGAGCAAACCCAAGCCTGCTCTACATAAATATGTTCAAACAATGGAAATTAGTCCTAACTAGATGTGTTGATTTGTTAGGCAAACCCAAGCTCAATATAGATAGAGGCAAAGTTGGGTTATATATATGGGGTGTATACAAATCAAGAGTTAATGACCCAATGAGTGTGCTAAATCAACAGTTGATGGCAGAAGTCGATAGTTGCATAAATGAATGCAATTGGTATTATTGATACCTACCGATTGACTTTAGATGGCTTGTTGGGCCCAAGGTCATTCTTGGTGATATAGGATATCGTCCTATTAAGAAAACTACAAGTTTTCTCGAATTCGTAGTAAGCGCCATGAATTTGAATAAGAATAGTAGGACCTATAATGCATTTTATTAAAATCCTTATTAATATGCATTAAGTGTAAATTCTAATAGTTTCTTTTGTTCTTCTAGGTTATCGAATCTCACAATGTCTTCTAGTGTGAACTTACACTCTCGATTAGATTTCGACAAACTCACAGGACTTAACATCTTAGATTGGCTATAGAATTTGAAAATTATCCTCAAATATGAAAAGCTAGGATATGTCCTAGATGAACCACTTCCCGATCACTCTACTGTTGATGCATCTGATGAAGATTAAAGAGCTTACAAGAAGCTAATAGATGATAGTGAGTTGCCCAACTGTATAATGTTGACCTTTATATCGCTAGAACGACATAAGTAGTATGAGGCTATGGATGCTAATACCGTAGTCTACCATTTAAGGGAACTATTTGATGAGCAAGCTCAATTTGAAAGGTTCGAGACTTGATTCTGACTAGTTTGACCAATAGTTATTCACAGTTTGTGCTTAACTATCAAATGAACCAAATATCCACATCTATTCTTGAGCTAATTATGCTGCTCAAAACAGCTAAGCAAAGTGTCAAGAAAGGCAGTAATGTAGCAATACTGGTGGACTTTACTTCTGGTTCTCGAAAAAAGAACCAAAAGAAGAAGAAGAAGTCCAAGAAGCTATTGGGAGGTGTAGCCAAGAAGAAGGTGAAGGAGATAACACCAAAGTGGATATGCTTCCATTGCAACAAGGAAGGACATTGGAAGAGGAACTACAAACTTATCTGGAATCGCTGAAAGGAGAAGAAGGCATTAGGTGCCCCACCATCTACTTTAGGTTCATTGTTTTTCATTAAGGTTAATACTATTTCTGGTCATAACATTTGGGTATTAGATACCGTATGTAGCTCACACATATGTGTTGATATGTAGGGTCTCAGGGATAGTAGATCGCTCAAGTAAGGAGAGATGGATCTACGTGTGGGACATGGAGAAAAAGTTGTTTCATTAGCCATAAGGACATATGTTTTGTTTCTTCCTAGTAGGCTAGAGTTAGTTTTGGAAAATTGCTATTGTGTAGCCGTTGTGACAAAAAGCATTGTACCTGTTTCATATCATAATAAAGAGGGATTTCATTTAACTTTTTCAAGAAATGGTTGTTTAATTAAGTTGAATGAAATGTTGTATGGTACTGCTACATTGTGCAATGGAATTCATAGAATAGGTATGTGCAATCCAATTTTAAATATTAATGACAATAAAAGATAAAAATGAGATAACTTAAAATCATCTTACTTATGACATTGTCAGTTAAAGTAGTGCTTTGAAGGCAATCACCTTTAACATTTTTGTGTAAACTTTATTTTGATTAATAAAGTGAAAGAAATTTTTCATTAATTTGATATTCTTTTATATATAAACTGATGTTGATCTTAAATTGAACGAATCAAGTCAATGATACAAAACATAGCATGAAGGAAATCTAATGAGATTATGATAATGAGATTCCTATCATATGCAATTATGTTAGTATCTAAATAATACTTAGTTATAGGATTAAAAAGATAGGACATTATTAATCTAGACAGACTAACACATATTATACTTCTTGATTTGATCAAGCAACGGATCTCATAAATTGTAAACATGTTTAGAGTTAACATATGGATGCTTACTAAGGGTAGTAAGTACATTGGATGACCCGTTATGAGATTATCATATGGATGATCTATCAAATGTCAATGATTAATCTCATCATAGCAATGATGCAAATATCCTTACACTTAAGGTACTCAAGGATCTCTTAGATACTAATCCTGTGATATGATATCATTCCTTGTTACCTCAAGACAAGTCGCTCTTAGGGTGGTGATTAGGTACAACTTTTGGTATTCGAAGGTAATTGGGTAGCCAAAAAAGGATTCACAACTCTTGTTAGGAGATGATACCTAGAACCTCTTATTAGGGTCATTACTCGGGAGTCTTTGGCCAAAACAGTTATGTGTCATGAAGAGAGTCTTTAATGACAAATAGAGTAATGAGATCTAAGAACAAGAACTAACATCCATTGGACTAGATGTGACGTAATCATTCTAGTAGGAGTTGACACATAGCCCATACTCTGAACCAAGTGGGGTATAGTATGGTGAAAGGAAGAATTGCACAGTAATTGTTTATAGAAAGGTTCATAAGTAAGATAATTAACCATTAAAGAGTTCATGTGTTAATCCATTTATATTCTGGAAAATTGGCATCATGAAATCCTTCATGATTTGATTGAATTAAGAGTTAATTCAAGTGCTTAAAATAACCAGGAAACTAAGGTCCACAGTATAAAAGATCGAATGAAAATATAATGTGTGTAGCCAAATTTAAGTAGGCAAATATTGTGTGTATAGCAAAAGGTGATCGTGGCCAAAGGCGATCCCAATTTTTTAAAAGGGCCATGATCATGATGGAGGGCACGAATGAGTATATAAGTGAGTTCTTCACTCATATACATGAGGTCTTACTACTTCTTACACACTCAGGTGAGAGCTTAAGGGTTCTAAAAGAGTTCTAGAGTGAGAGTGAGTTGTCTTAAGTCATTTCCTTGCAATTCATGCAATGTTTTGCTTGAATCAAAGTGCATGCAACAAGATTCTTGACCTATCTTCCATCATCTTGAGCATCTACTAGAACTCATCTAGTTTGGTGCTCAAAACCCCCTTATACATTATTTTTTAATCTTCTTTACATGCTCTTAGGTGATCAAGGAAGGGTTTGGTGTTTGCAAAATCCCAAACAAGGAGAAGAAACATCAAAGGATGAGAAACAAAAAGTAAAAAGTTTTGTTATTTCATGCTCTTTACGTATCCTTACATGCATGCATGATTATTTGATTTTTGGGTTTTTATGGTGTCGGAATCTTGATTCTGAAAATTCTACTGCATACGCATGCATGTGATGCATGCAACCATGGCTATCCTAACAATGGTATCAGAGTAAGTTTATGCATGTTATAGATGATGTATTGAAGATGTGCAAAGTGTTTGCAAGGTTATGATTGACTTGCTTGTTGATTTGGAAAAATTCATGTAAATTCTATAAAAATTACTGATCTTCTTTTTAGAAATGTTTATAAGCTGTTGTTCTATGTCTTTTCCAAAGGAAATTTCAATTGAAAGTCATTTTCTATTTTATTTCGAATTAATACCCAGACTATTCATACATCTCATAATGTCATTTTCTATTTTATTACAAATTCAGTTTCAACTTGATGCATGTATAAAGTTCTAGAAATTCTGGAAATGTGATGAGCATACATGTATGAAAATTCCATATTAATTTTTATTAAAATTAATTTCGCAAATTTTATGCATGCACATGCTAGATGAGATGTTGCCACATGTATGAGATGTATGAAACTTGTTAAAGTGATTATGTTATGTATGCATGATGTAATGGTTGACTAGTGTTAGAAGTAATGTGACAAGTGTCATACACATGTGATATGCTAGCTATTTCCTATTTATTAATAAATAATTCCTAATAAGCACGTTCTGGAATTTTTTTTATTAGATACATTTAGAATTTATATAAGACTGTATAATTTTTCTAGAATTAATTGAATTTAATTCAATGATTAAATAAAGTCAAAGTCAACATTGGACAACTTTTTGAAAGTTAGTGGATTGACTTACTTAATGACTTATATTGCACGTATTTTAGTTATGAGACCTAAATAAGGTCCTTATGTGATAAGATATATATCTTAATTTGATGGTAATAACATGCTTGATGCATGTGCCTAAAATTAGGGTTCTGGAAATTTTCCAAACATTGAATCAATCTCTTTAGTGACGAGTAGGTTAACTAATTTATCTTAATGATTTTGGCCGACAAGATAATTTTGGCATATGCCGAATTGGTTTAGATTAATTTGAGATGACCTAGGGATATTATAGAGGACTAATTGGTGTATGGGAATTTTGGAAACCCTAGGGATTAATTGAGAATTAATCCAAGTACAACTTAGCATTTCTAATGTGACTAGATAAAGGCATATATACAAGGATTAAAGTGTTTAATATGGACATCAAAATAATTGAATTTTAGGGTTCCAAATTGAATCAAATTCATAATTTGGATTAGCCAAGACTAACACTAGTAGCCAATTAGGTTCAAGACTTGAATCGAATCCCAAACTTTAAATGCATAGTCAAGTTACCACCTAAGTTAAGCTTCCTTTATGTGACACATATATTAGATGCATTTTAAGGGTAATTAGGATATAGGCACAATTCAATTGAGTTGTCCGTAATCTAAATGTATATATGTGATATACATACACAAAATCATCTAAGTATTGATAAGACCAAAGAACAAATCCCTTAACCGAAATATTAGGTCTTACGCCTTCCATTGATGTGGCAAGAACTAGAGTTCTTTTAAAGTTGGGTTGATGGGCAAACCCAAGCCCGCTATATACGAATATATTCAAATCATGGAAATTAGATTTCTGGATTAATAGGATGGTCCTAATTGGAAATGTTGATTTTTTGGCCAAACCCAAAGTCAACTTAGATAGAGGCGAAGTTGGCTTGTATACATAGGATGTCTACAAATCAAGAGTTGATGACACAATGAGTGTGTTAAATCAACATTTGATGGCACAAGTCGATAGTTGCATAAATGAATGCAATTGGTATGAATGATACCTACCGATTGACTTAAGGTGGCTTGTTGGGCAAGCCTAAGGTCATTCTTGGTGATATCAGACATCGACCCATTAAAAAAACTGTAAGTTTTCTTAAATTCATTATGAGGGCTATGGATTTGAATAAGAATAGTGGGACCCATAATGCATGTGATTAAAGCCATGCATTAATGTACATTCTAACACTTTCTCTTGTTCTTCTAGTTTATTGAATTGCACGATGTCATCTAGTGTTAACCTATGCTCCTTACTAGATTCTAACAAACTCACGAGACCAAACTTATTAAATTGGCTATGGAATTTGAGAACTATTCTCAAGTTCGAGAGACTAGGATATGTCTTATATGAACCACTTCCCGATCCCTTTGATGTCGATGCATCTGATGAAGATCATAAAGCTTATAAGAAGTTACTAGATGATAGTGAGTTGGCTAGCTATACAATGTTGGCCTCTATGTCACTAAAATTGTAAAAGCAGCATGAGGTTATGGATGCTCATACCATTATCCACCACGGAGGGAACTATTTAATGAGTTTGAGACCTTGAGGTTGCTTTTTTGTTCTAAGATGGCTGAGGAATCATCTCCGTTGCAGTGTGCACTGAAGATGAATGGATATATTGAAAGGTTAGGCAGTTTGGGCTTCATTATAGTTCATGAATTAAGTATAAACTTGTTTCTTACTGGTTTGACCAATAGTTATTCACAGTTTGTGCTTAACTATCAGATGAATCAAATATCCACGATGATGCCTAAGCTGATTAATTTACTCAAAAAAGATGGGCATATTGTCAAGAAAGACAGCAAGGCTGCGATGTTAGTGGACTCTGCTTCTGGTTCTCGAAAGAAGAACTAAAAGAAGAAGAATAAGTCCAAGAATCCAATGGGAGGTATAGCCAAGAAGGAGGCAAAGGAGACAACACCAAAGGGGATATGCTTCCATTATAACAAGGAAGAACATTGGAAGAGGAACTCCAAAGCTTATCTTGAGTCACTGAAGTAGAAGAAGGCATTAAATGGCCAACCATCTACTTCAAGCTCTTAGGGATAGTAGACCGCTCAAGAAGGGAAAGATGGACTTACCTATGGGAAATGGAGGAAGACTCGGTATATTAGCTGTAAGGTCATATGTTTTGTATCTTCTTAGTAGGCTAGAGTTAGTTTTGGAAAATTGATATGATGCACTGTTGTGACTAAAAACATTGTATCCGTTTCATGTCTTAATAAAATGATATTTCATTTAACTTTTACAAGCAATGGTTGTTCAATTAAGTTGAATTAAATGTTGTATGGTACTGCTACATTGTGCAATGGAGTTTACATATTATATATGTGTAATCCAATTTTAAATATCAATGAAAATAAAAGACAAAAATGAGATAACCTAAAATCATCTTACTTATAGCGTTGTTGACATGGCCATATAAGTGTGAAACGCATGATTAAGCTACATAAAAATGGTAGCCTGGTTCATTTAGTTACGAATGATATGACACATGTGAATCTTGCTTGTTAGGCAAAATGACTAAATTACATTTTAAAGGAAAGAGTGAATGAATGAATGGGTTATTAGACCTAATACATTCTGATGTACATGGTCTGATGTCCATTCATGCCAAAGGTGATTTTGTGTGCTTCATTACTTTTATCGAAGATTGTTCACGACATGGATATGTGTATCTAATGAGATACAAGTCTGAAGCATTTGAAATGTTTAAATAATTTATACAAGGAGTAGAGAAGTAACTCAGTAGAATTATTAAGACATTTCGATCAAATCAAGGTGGTGAATACTTGAACAAGGAGTTTCTAACTTATCTCAAAGATAATGGGACAGTATCGTAATGAACTCCACCCTACACATTGCAACATAATGGTGTGGCTAAAAGGAGAAACTGAACCTTGTTAGATATGGTAAGGTCAATGATGGGCTTAGTAGGTCTATCGAAATCCTTTTTAGGCTTATAAACTTGAGGCTGTTGTTTATGTGACAAACAAAGTCCCTTCTAAGGTAGCTGAAGTTACTCCATATAAGATGTGGACTAACAAAAAACCCTACGTTTCTCATATAAAAGTTTGGGGTTGGCCTTCTTATGTGAAGTGGATTCAATCAGACAAGCTTGAAGAGAAATATGATAAATGTCTGTTTATAGGATATTCTAAAGAAATGATTGGATATCAATTCTATAATGCTTTAGAGCAAAAGGTTTTTGTCTCAAAGCATACTATCTTTTTAGAGAAAGAGTTTGTTCTAAGAGAAGACAGTGGGAGCAAAGTTAAACTTAATGAAGTTCATAATGCTCAAACTGCCTAAACCTAAAGCCAAAATTGTTGTCGACAGTAATGAGACAACTGTTGAACCTTCTAATATAGAAAATGTTCATAGGTCAAGTAGGATACACAATGTTCTAGAGAGATATGGATTTCTCGAAAGTGAACAAAATGACATATTGCTTATAAAGAATGAAGAGCCTATAACCTATGAATAGGTTTTGAAGAATTCAGAATATGAAAAATGGCTTCAAGACATGAGGTATGAAATGAATTCTATATATGAAAACCAAGTATGAACTTTGGTTGATCCACCTGAAGGGTTAAAACTAAGTGGATTTTCAAGAAGAAAATTGACATGGAAGGTACTATGATTTCCTATAAGGTGAGGCTAGTAGCTAAAGGCAATTGACATGGAAGCCCGGTAGCTACACTTAAATCCATTAGAGTATCTTAGCTATTGCTACTCATTATGATTATTAGATAGACTTTCCTAAATGGATACCTTGTTGAGGATGTATACATGATACAACCTAAGGGCTTTGCATCCAAAGACGGCAGAAAGGTATGTAAGCTTCAAAAATCCATTTATGGATTGAAGCAAGCATCTAAAAGTTAGAACATCTAATTTTATGAGATAATCAAAGAGTTTAGTTTCTCACAAAATCCTGATGAACCTTAAGTGTACAAGAAGGTTAGTGGGAGTGCGATCATATTCATTGTATTATATGTGGATGACATATTACTAATGGGAAATGATATCTCAAGTTTGCAATCAATCAAAGTTTAGTTGTCCCAGAATTTTTCCATGAAAGATCTTAGAAGAAGCAACTTATATGGTGGGAATAAATATCTATAGAGATAGGTCAAGGAAATTGCTACGTTTTTCACAGTCAATATACATAGACAAAGTGCTAAATAGGTTTAGCATTTAGCTATCCAAGAGAAGATTTCTTCCTATAAATCATGGTACAAAACTCTCCAAATCTATGTGCCCCAAGACACAAGATGACAGGGCTCACATGAATATGGTCCCATATGCTTTGGAAGTAGGATCAATCATGTATGCTATGTTATGTACAAGACTCGATACATCATATGCTCTAAATGTTACAAGCAGATATTAATCGGATCCTAATGAGGGATGGCTGTTAAGAATATCCTAAAGTACCTTCGAAGGACTAAGGATGAAATTTTGATATATGGAAATGGAGATCTCGTAGTGGGTATACATACGGATGCTAGTTTTCAATCTGACTAAGATGACACCAAATCGCATTCAGGGTATGTTGTCACACTGAATGGTGGAGTAGTCAGTTAGAAAAGTTCCAAATAAGAGGCGACTGTAGATTCGACAATCTAGTCAGAATGTAGTACAGTTGTGAAAGCGGCGAAAGAAGCTATTTGGATCAAAAAGTTTGTTATGTAACTTTGATTGGTTCCTAGCATAGTAGACCCAATATTATTGCACTGTGACAACAATGGGGCTATTTCACATGCCAAGGAATAAAAGTCTCATAAGAGTTCCAAGCACATACTTAGAAGATATCACCTAATCAGGGAGATAATCAATAAAGGTGATGTGAAGATTGAGAGAGTGCCTACAGATCAAAACATCGTTAATCCTTTGAATAAGTCACTTCCACAAATAAAATTTGATTCTTGTATACTCACGTATGGTATTAGATACAAAGGAGATTGGCTTTAGTGCAAGTGGGAGATTGTTAGAGTAGTGCTCTAAAGGCAATCACGTTTAACACTTTTATACAAACTTTATTTTGATTAATTAAGTGAAAGACTTTTTTCATTAATTTGATATTCGTTTATATATAAATTGATATTGATCTCAAATTGAATTAATGAAGTCCTTGATAGAAAACGTAGTATGAAGGAAATCATGATGAGATCATGATAATGAGATTCCATTCATTTGCAATTATGTTAGTATATAAATAATCCTTATTCATAAGATTAATAAGATATGACATTATTAATCCAAATGGACTAGCACTTGTTATACTTTTTGATTTGATTAAGCAGTGGATCCCATAAACTGTAAGGCATAAGATGTTTAGAGTTACGATGTGGATGCTTATTAAGAGTAGAAAGTACATTGGATGACCTGAAATGAGATTATCGTACAGATGATCTATTAAATGTCAATGATTAATCTCATCATAACAATGGTGCAAATATCCTTAGAGTTGAGGTACTCAAGGATATCTTGGATACCAATCCTGTGTTTTAACATCATTCCTCGTTACTTTAAGATGTCATTGCTCTTAGGGTTGTGATTGGGTACAAACATTGGTATTCGAAGGTAGTTGGGTAGCTAATAAAGGATTCACCACTCTTGACAGAAGGAGATGATACCTAAAGCCTCTTGTCGGGGTCATTACTTGGGAGCCTCTAGCCAAAGCAGTTATATGTCATGAAGAAAATCTTCAATGACACATAAAGTAATAAGAACCTAAGACAAGAACTAACATCACTCAAACTAGATGTGACATAGTCAGTTTAGTGAGAGTTAACACAGAGCCTATACTCCAAACCAAGTGGGGTATAATATGCTGAAAGGACAAATTGCACGATAATTATTTATAGAAAGTTTTATAAATTATATAATTAACTATCAAAGAGTTTGTGTGTTAATCCACTTATATTCTGGCAAATTGGCATCATAAAACCCCCTATGATTTGCTTGAATTAAGAGTTAATTCAAATGCCTAAAATAACCAGGAACCTAAGGGTCAAACGTATAAAAGATCGGATGAAAAACATAATATATATGGCAAAATTTAAGTAGGTCAAGATTATAGCTCTTAGACCACTAATGTGGTTGAAAGGGAGCCTAGGCCATAATCGTGGCTCATTGGCCAAGAGCGTGATAGAGGGTGTGAATGAGTACATAAGTGAGTTCTTCACATATGTACACGAGGTTTTTATCACTTCTTATTCACATAAGTGAGAAATAAGGGCTCTAGAAGAGTTCTATAGTGAGAGAGAGGTATCAAAGGTCTTGTTCTTGCTTTTTATGCAATTGTTGGGTGAATCAAAATGCATGCAACAAGATTCTTGATCTATCTTCTATCATTTTGAGTCTAGTTTGGTGCTCAAATCATCCTTATACATTGTTTCTTCATCTTCTTTACATGTTCTTGGGTGATTGAGGAACGGTTTGGTGTTTGCAACAACCCAAACAAGGAAAGGCAATAAGAAAGGAGGAGAAACAAAAGGTTAAAAGTTTTATATTTCATGTTCTTTTACATATCCATGAATGTATGCCTGGTTCTGTGTTTTTCAAGTTATCATGGTGTCAGAATATAGATTCTGACATTTCCACTCCATTCTCGTGCATGTGATGCATGCATACGTGGCATCCTTAACATTGGTTTGAACCTAAATATCACCCATACTGATAATATTAGAAGGGCTTTGATTACCAATCTTTACATTCTTAAAATCGCTGCTTTTGTGATTCAAGAAATACTCCCTCTTTGGAAAACATTGATAAGAGGCACCTCTATTGATAAGCCACTTGAAAATTGAATCATTAATATAGAAGCATTCACCGATTGTGTAGATCAATGACACCTTATCATCTATGCTTAAGGCTATTAAAAGTGAATTTTTATTATCCCCATCTTTAGGGTGGTCATTGTTTCCCTGATCCTTTTCCCATTTTATCATAACCATTTAATGTGTCTAGGCTTAGTATAATAGTGACATTTCTTGATCTCTGTATCTCATATGGACTTCGATTGATTCTTAGACTTGTCACATACTTTAGTATCTCTGTATTGCTCACTACAAGGAAAACTCTATTTTGCGACGGAAATTACCAATAGAAACACAAAATATCTATCGGTAGTACATATTACCGACATAATTTACTAACAGACAAAAGCGTCATAGAATTGGCCGTAGCTAATAATTACCAAAGATCGAAACAAATACCATTGGTAACTTTACTTACGGTATATTTGTTATCATCAAAAAATTTATCGATGAAACATTTTTAACCATCGGTAAATATATTGACAGTTTACTCTGTGCTTGACCATTAGTAACATTTAGGGATGGACGTCTATGTTCTGTCAGCATATTTATCGATGGTAACAAACTTACTATTGGTAGATTTGCTTAAAGCTTTCAGTCAGATATGATATTCCGTCAGTAATTCCTTCTGTGATTACCAACGGACGTATGCGTGGATTGTCAGTGAGTGGTGTATGTATTTACCGATGGACATTTATTTCTATCGGTAAATGCATAACATAATTTTTTAAAAATATATAATATATATTGTCATTATATTTAAATTATGGTTAATGCATAATTTTATTAATTATAAATTTATAATATACATTTAATTTGCTTAAATAGAAATTTTGATTAATGATTAAAAGTCAAAATATCTTAATTGATAATAAAAACATTACATTGTAAATAATAAGTATTTGTAATACAAACTAAACGACCAAAAGTACACTATTGATCTATAGGTGGCGGATGCTCTGGTTGGTGCGATGACGTGCTGCCTTTACCCTTAAACTCATCTATCTCCTGACGGAGCTAAGGGATGAACTGCACCGACTGTTCTTACTGTTCCATCAACTGTTGCAACTGTTCCATCGATTGTTGCAACTGAGTTGCCAATGTCTACACCATGCTCTGAAGCGCTTCCACGTCATTGGTGGTGGACCACCCAGCAGATGCTGCTGTACTGGACGTGGAGGATTGGGAATAACAAGTGTTCACAAATGAACCTAAGTCAAATATTCTCCTACGACGGTACCTACCAGCCACTGTTTGAAGATAAGTTTAAGTTTCATCAACATCTTCAGATTGCTAAGACTGTCATTCAATGCTTTGTTGTATTTGGTCCTATCAGTAAGCAATGTTTATATTAGTAAGTGATAATTATTAAGCATTATCAATATTAAATCATAAATTTCACATACATTGAGTTCTCTACAACGATTGTTGACGAATGTCACACCATCATGTTTCTTAGTGTGAGTGTGCAGAAATTGCTGTGGGGTGTAGGCCTCATGCCTGTAGATTTTTCCTGCATAAGAATAAAATGTTAACTATGAGTGAATTAGATTTGATAAAAATTTCAGCAGAGTTTCCTCTATTTTTATGAAATCTACCCCCTGTTGAACAAAGAATAAAACTAAAACAACAGCCATATATGACACCAGTATAACATTATCAATCTCAACAAGAAACACATATTTTCATTCCAAAATTCACATATAAAATTCAATAGAAATACAAGTGAATTAGAATTTATAAAAATTTCGGCAGGTTTCTATTTTTATGAAATCTACCCCTTATTGAACAAAGAACAAAACTAAAACCACAACCATATATGGAACCAGTATAACATTATCATTCTTAAAAAGAAACACATATTTTCATTCCAAAATTCGCATATAAAATTCAATAGAAATACAAATGAATTAGAATTTATAAAAATTTCTATAGGGTTTCCTCTATTTTTATGAAATCTACCCCCTGTTGAACAAAGAACAAAACAAAACAAACACAGCCATATATGGTACTAGAAACACATATTTGCATTCCAAATTTTAAC
This sequence comes from Erythroxylum rotundifolium, assembly GCA_027563915.1. Classification (NCBI taxonomy): domain Eukaryota; kingdom Viridiplantae; phylum Streptophyta; class Magnoliopsida; order Malpighiales; family Erythroxylaceae; genus Erythroxylum; species Erythroxylum rotundifolium. The sequence goes on along the minus strand of JAOSBO010000008.1, from coordinate 36,934,558 downwards.
ACATCAAATTCAATTAAAATACAACAAAGAAAAGAGATGAGAATATAATTGTAAATTGTAGATACTTACAAGTCTATGTGCATGCTCTTGGTAGGTAATAGATCCTCCCATATGTTCCAGAAGACTCTCTCCCTTAGGTCCTCCATGTCTATTAGCTTAATTACGCTACGAAATGGACATGCTCTCAGATGATGTCCAATATTGCAGCCAACGACTCCATATTTCTTCATAAATGTAAGACGGTCCTACTGCCGCCCTGTGTATCACACCAACAAAATTGCGATAACGTGTACGCGCTCTCGACTCCCATACTTTATAAATGATCCCATCAAATTGAGATTCCCAAAAAAAGTTTTTCTGTAATAAAAGGAAAAATATTCAATACATACTTTTGATATAATAATATTTATAAAATTAATGTATAAAAATGTTAATTAAAAAAGGAAATAATATTTCCTGTCGTACCTCAAACTTGTGATAGTAAAATTCCTTTGTCGCTTGAGAGATATTCTTCCATACATAGCCCTCAGGATCAATCTTCTCCTTAAATTTCGATGTCATGTTTCTTGAACAGGGTCCAAATGGAGAAAACCTAATATAAAAACAAATAAATGTATACCATTTATAAAATTTAAACCTATGATTTAATTATAACATGTAATGGTTCATGTATATTTACTTACATATTATTGACAATTATGATTTATTTTCGTCCATCGGGTCCTCAGCTCCAAGCTGGTAGCCGTCTCTTTCATCCGCATTATTTACCCCTAATATCTCTGTCAATATAGGGGTAGTAAATGATGAAGGAGTGGTGGATGGTATAGCCTCATCTACCAATGTAGTAGGTGGAGGGGGTGGAGCTATTTCATCTCTAGCTGCTACACCATGAGATCCTTCACCTGTACAATAAGTACCTCTGAATCGTGGTCTAAATATTGGTCATTGAATATCTTGTCTTCTCTTTAGTGCCATATTTCAACCTGAAATCAATATTTGATTAAAGTTTGTAGAAATATTACAATTTCATTTCAATAATTTATACAATATATTGAAAAGGAAATAATTGATTTGTTCATATAATATTCAATTACAAACACAAATTAATCGCTATCATCACTTAATTGTAAATCAAATCATCTTCTCGATCTGAAGAATTTGAATCAAACTCAGGCTCTTCTTTAGATCTCTGGCCCTCCTCATCATCTCCAGATAAAATTTCAATATATTCATTATATGGGTTGTTCAAAGGTTCATTATCCTCTTATACAGCAGATGCATTTATTTCATAAGTCTTTTCCTGAAACACTTCACTTTTAATTCTTTGTTCCCCTTTTTCACGTGATTCAAAAACACATCTTGGTTTAACTTTGCAAATAGCCAACCAATCTGACTTATCTTGTCGTAAGCTGGCAAAAGCGACATAATATACCTAGATGGCTTGCATTGCCAACACGAAAGGTTCAAAATGTCGAAATCTTCTTCGCTTGTTAATTTCAACTACATTTTATCGGCTATGCACTTTTGTAGCAATATTTAGAGTTGGATCAAACCACTCACACTTAGATATCACAGTTCAATTTATTAGTAATGCAGGGTACTCAATTTCAAGTATCTTAATTATTTTTCCATAGTAATCAATCACTTCTTCCTGTATGCAAACTCCAACCTATATACCATCCTAGGGTTTTATTATAGTACGAATTGTCTTGTCTTTGAAACGTATTACTTCCTTGTGGTAATAATATGTTTGCATTAATCACATTGAATTCGTTCTATTAATCGTAGTAATTAATCACCTACAATTAATCGATCGAATTAATCACCTACAATTGATTTCAAAACTATAGTATGTGGCATTGTTTACACTGTGAATTAAGAGAACAAGTTCTCGCTGTGACTCCTAGGCTCGTGGAATATTTCAATTATAGGCCTCACGGGAGCTGCATCATGGGTTTCCAGCCTATATATCATCCTAAGGGTTTACTATAGAACGAATTGTCTTGTCTATGAAATGTATTACTTCCTTGTGCTAATACTATGTTTGCATTAATCAAATTGAAGTTTAAGTATTAATCGTAGTAATTAATCACCTACAATTAATCGATCAAATTAATCACTTACAACTGATTTCAAACTGATTCCACATACAGTAAATACTTAGACTATTACAGAAGAACATAAAAAGTCATCAAAGGATATAAGAATATTCTAAATAATAAAACAAATTCAAGACCTCCTTTGTATTAACAATAAATCCAATGGTATCATAGTCGTATTATTATTAAATCAATACATATGATAAATATTAATTAGTTGCACGAATAACTTGAATGGATGGACAACTTTAAACTATGATGAAGAAAGATCAATGACGCCCTTCAACACAATAGAGGTACCACAAAAAAGAATATGAAACATTTAATCTAATACACTTGTGGTAATATAACGTCATAAACTAATGTAAGAGAAAAGACAGAACATATAATTGATACAAATAATAGATGTCATAATAATAAAATTAATAATAAGTAGAACATTAATAATAATAATAATAATAATAAATGATACAGCTAATAAATTTAATAATAATAAAATTAATTATAAGTAGAAAATTAATAATAACAATAATAATAATAAATTAAATATGAATAAAAAATTATTAATAATAAGAATAATAATGACAATAATAAATCATATAAGAATCATTATTATAAAAATAATATTAATAATAAATTGAATACAGATAATAAATTTAATAATAATAATAATAATAATAATTATTATTATTATAAATATATAAT
>JAOSBO010000008.1:36904944-36928325 GCA_027563915.1 Erythroxylum rotundifolium | reverse complement strand
CTTGATTCTTGAATCTTGAATCTTGAAAGAAGCGGTTAATCAGTTGAGTTCTGTAACTAACTCAAACTGACTCTTGCGTCTGCTTCTTTTTATTTTACGTCTGCGTCTGTTTTGCGTCTGCGTCTGCTTTGCGTCTGTGTCTGCGTCTAATTTGCGTCTGTGTCTGCGTCTGCTTTGTTTTGCGTTTGCGTCTGCGTCTATTTTCATTTTACGGCTGCGTCTGCTTTGCGTCTGCGTCTACTTTGCGTCTGCGTCTGCGTCTATTTTCATTTTGCGTCTGCGTCTACTTTGCGTCTGTGTCTGCATCTATTTTGCGTCTGTGTCTGCGTCTATTTTCATTTTGTTTTATCTCTTTTTATTATACATCAAAATCATATTTAAGTAAAGTCATCTTGACTTAACAGTAAGAAGAGAAACCAACTTGTTTTAGGTAAGTTTCCTCTTTTCTTCTTGTTTGGGTAGAAAAACAAAAGAGATTAGAGAGAGAAATGGGTTAGTGTTCGAAGAAAGAAGAGAAGAAGAGAAACCCATTTGATTTTACATAGATTTGTAAATTAGGTCTTAGTTTTCTAGCCTAGATATACTAGGAGTAAGTTAAGTCTAGGCTCGATTTTTATTTATTCTTGATTATTGAAGCATTATGAATTTCCATTTGAATGTACATTAAATGAGAAATTGATTTGTTTGAGGAAACCAAGAAAACTCTATCCAAGAGCAAAAGGAAAGGCACAATTGAGTTAGATTTTCTAAATGAATTAGGAGGGTAATATGTTTATAATTATTATTGAGACGAGCAAATTGTTTATTTGTGTCTGTGTATGCTTAATTGCTTAAATTTGACTTATTGTGAATGTTGGAAAATGCATTATGATGTATTCTTATGTCATACCTCAAAAGATGCTATGACATTTTGCATAATCGAAAAAGAGGAAAATGCAAATGATGTACAAAAATATGAACATGTGATGAAATGAATTGAGCATAAGAATTTTCTTGTGTTTAGGCAAGAAAGAAGCCATTTCATTCGTTATGTGCACGATGACTTTAAGCCTTCTCCCTATTGCCCACTTGTGGCATATGAGCTCCTAAAAAATGGACTCATTTTGTTCATGGTGGAAACCTCGGTCTATCCATTTCAACCCATGGGACTCTCAAGTCATTTGTTTGTGCATTCCATTTGATTTGTCAAATATGAGATACATTTGAGTGATTGTGTTTGATGGTTAATTTTATGTGTTATATTTTATGTGATAACTTCCTTAATTATGAGTTTTGAGCTTGAACGATTGATGATTGAATTGCTAGATAAAATGCTATATAATATATATATATGTTTGATTGTGTGGTTTATTGCCAATGGTTATAAATTTATTAGCCACTGAGTTGTGTTGCTCAACCCATTATTTTTCACTCCACAAATGCAGAAGGAGAAGATTACCGATCCTTGCAAGGCATTTGGGTAAACTCCAAGTTACTTCTTTTGTAACTAAGTTAGTTCGACTATTTTTGGGTAGCTTTATAAGCATATCAAACATGAGCATCCATTTGTATTTTGTATTAAGTTATTGATGTGGATTGTTGATATGTAACTAAAGGTTTGTTTAAACTCCATTTTGTTTTTGTAATGTGATTAAGAATTGAAGAAGTTTCTTTTGTGCATGTTTATATTTATTTTTTGGTTGATTTGTTATTGTTTGATGAAATGCATGTGCAAAGTAGATTGAAGAAGTTTCTTTTATGCATGTTTATATTTATTTTTCGGTTGATTTGTTATTGTTTGATGAAATGCATGTGCAAAGTAGTGTTGAAATGTTGGGTCAAGGTTACAGATTTGAAGGTTTTGCCTTAGCGAAGCCAGACTCGGCTGCGGTGATCCTTTCCCGAAAGGTGCTTTTACCTCGATCTCGAAATTTTGCCGCGGCGAAGTTAGACGTTGGTCATGGCAGACTTTTCTTCACAAGTCCTTAGAAATATTTCCTAATTTCGCTGCGACGAAACATTTAGTTTGCCAAGACAAACTTTTCTTGAGAGATCCTTAGAACACTTTACTAGTTTTGCTGCGGCGAAACATTTAGTTTGTTGTGGTGAATCCATTAGACCTAATGCTTAAAATTCTCTTATAAATTGAAGCTTTCGACTTTCCTCTCACGTGATGGTTACTCGGGCCCAACATCTTTTGATATCAGATAGGCTTTTTAAGGATTCTTAAGCTTAGAATATGTAGTGGTATAAATTATTTTGATGTTTGATTAACTGTATGCATTGTTGAATTGATTAATTGCATTAAGTGACATGCACATCATGCATACATGTAGGAAGTAACATTAAAAATTAAACGTAAGCTAATTGTTAGTGCTTAAATTGAAGGAGTAAGATACTACCTCGTAAAAGAACACGAGGAGTTTTGCAAGGATCTGTTGCACCTGACCCTCCACTAAGATAGTAGGTCACTGATGAGTCCAAGGTCCCAGGAAATGCTGAGGCTTTAGTAGGGCAGGTGGGGAGCCCTCTCGATTATAGACATATGAGTCTCCTCTTTGGCTAGAGCAAGTGCCTACTCCTTTAGATCTTAGGTTGTTCCAAGCCTTTGCTCAAGCTTTTGTCGAAGCCATGGGCCAGATGTCGTAGACTTCTGCTCCGGCCCCAGCTAAGAAAGGAAAGTAGTTTGATAAGCTCAGGAAGTATGGGGCAGTGGACTTTTATGGCACCAATGATCCAGAAGAAGTTGAAATATGGTTGAGAAAGGCAGAAAGGGTGTTAGAGCAAATGGATTGTGAGGAAGGTGAAAAGGTAGAATATGCTGCAAGCTTGCCATAGGGAGATGCTTTGCATTCATAGGAAGATGTGTTAGGGAGTTAGATGAAACTGTCAGTACTGACATGGAAAGACTTCCTAGTTGCTCATAAAAAGTATTGGTCTGAGGTGTATGTTCAATAGAAGGAAAGGGAATTTTTGAGTCTCACCTACAGGGAGATGACAGTGAGTGAGTATGAGCGTAGATTTACACAACTGTCCTGATATGAAAATGAGAAGGTAATGAGTGAGGTGGCTAAATGTAGTACGTTTGAATCGGGCTTGCATTTAGCCATCAAGGAGATAGTGGTGGCATAGAAGTTTTGGGATTTTCAACAGCTGGTTGAAGCAACATTAAGGGTTGAGAATGTAGAGAACATAAAGAGCGTCGTAAATAGAAACAGGAAAGGTAGAGAACAGTTCAGGAAGGGAAGTGATACTCCTATATTAGAAAGGAGTGCTAGGACTTTCACTGTGTAGTCTGAGGAGAGAAGCAGTGGTGCAAGTAGGTCTAGACAGATGACAGCTGTCTCTCATTAAGCCTCGATGGCTGGAGGCAGTAAAAGGGGAGAGGGGGATAGGCCATCTATTCCTAAATGAAACCATTGCTGTAAATTCCATGAGGGGGAGTGCTATAAATTGAATGGAGCTTGTTTTAATTGTGGTGAAAAAGGGCACATGGTTAGAGAGTGCCCGCAGTATGCAAGACAAGAAGGAACTCAGATGCAAGCTTTAAAAAGGCTGAGATTGTGGGACACAAGAGTGCAACTGAAGTTAGAAGTTCTAAGGTAGCTTAAACAATGAATCATCCAGGAAGACCAAGGGGCCAAACACCAGCTAGGGTGTTTGTTATGACAAAGGAGGATTCAGAGACAGCTCTGGGGGTTGTGACTGGTATTGGTAAATTGCTTAATGATGATATTATTGTTCTGATTGATCCCGGTTCTACTCATTCATTTGTTTCATCAAGTAGAATCATGCATGGTAGAAATTTGAGCTCATTAGATGGTTAGTACCGCAATCAGCCAATATATTATTAGTACTCAAATTTATAGAGATTGTGAAGTGTATATTGGTGGAGAAAAATTAATGGTGGATTTAATGCCATTAAAGATGGGGGGATTAGATGTGATATTGGGCATGGATACGTTAGAAAAGTATAATGCCAACTTAGATTACAAACAGAAGATATTTGAGTTTGTGTTGGATGAAGGTAAAAAGGTGGTGTTTACGGGAGACAAGAAAGCAAACCTGCCTAGAATTATTTCGGCTTTGACAATGGAAAAAAATGATGAGGAAAGGATGTGAAGCATTGTTGGCATATGTGGTAGACCTGAAGGTAGAAGGAGGGAAGTTAAAAGAAATACCTATATTCATAGAATTCCTAGATGTCTTTCCAGAGGAATTACCAGGACTACCAACACCTAGAGAAATTGAGTTTCCCATTGAGTTTCTTCTAGGTATTGCATTGATATCAATTCTGCCTTATAGAATGGCACCAGTCGAATTGAAGGAACTTAAAGAACAGTTAAAAGGGCTATTGGAGAAAGGTTATATTAGGCCTAGCTCTTCACCTTGGGGAGCCCCAATTCTTTTTATAAAGAAGAAAGACAGATCATTGAGAATGTGTGTGGATTATAGGAAGCTCAATCATGTCACCATCAAGAATAGATATTCTCTTGCACGCATAGATGATTTTTCGATCAATTGCAAGGAGAAAAAGTATTCTCCAAGATAGACTTATGATTGGGTTACCACTAGCTGAGAATAAACGAGTTTGATATGTTAAAGACTGCTTTCAAAACATGATATGGGCATTTTGAGTTTTTAGTTATGCCCTTTGGATTAACTAATGCCACTGCAACCTTCATGGATTTCATGAATAGTCTTTAAGCCCTTTCTAGATCAATTTATCATAGTCTTTATTGATGATATATATTGGTTTATTCCAAGAGTGACAAGGAGCATGAAGAATATTTAATAATAGCCTAGGAGATATTGAGGAAGGAGTTATATGTCAAATTTGATAAATGTGAATTTTGGCTGAGGGAAGTGGTGTTTCTTAGGCCTGTAATTTCAGAAAAAGTGGTACATATGGACCCAAGGAATGTAGAAGCTGTAGTCAAATGGGAAGCACCCAAGAATGTAGCATAAGTAAGGAGTTTCTTAAGATTAGTTGGTTATTATAGACAATTTGTAGAAGGCCTTTCTATGATAGCAACTCTACTCACCACACTAACAAGGAAGAGTCATAAGTTTGTGTGGATAGAAGAATGTCAGCGAAGCTTTGAGGAATAGAGGAAGAAGCTTACAACTTCAACAATTCTGACTTTGCATCCTGGCAGTGATGGATACGTGGTGTATAGTAATGCTTCAAGGAAAGGATTAGAGTGTGTTTTGATGCAAGGAGATAAAGTAATTGCTTATGCTTCCAAGCAATTAAAACTCTATGAGATGAATTATCCTACACACGACTTGAAATTAGCTACTTTAGTCTTCGCATTGAAAATATGAAGGCATTACTTATATGGAGTCACCACCAGGACATTTACAGACCATAAGAGTCTGAAATATTTGATGAGTCAGAAAGAGTTGAATTTGAGGCAAAGGAGATGGTTAGAGTTATTAAAGGACTATGACTTAATGATAGACTACCACCCTGGAAAGCCAATGTAGTAGCAGATGCACTGAGTAGGAAATCTACCATGGCACATGTGAAGACGGTATATATTCCCTTGTTGAAGGAATTGGCTAGATTGAAGGTGACATTGAGGTAAGTCGATCTAGTGGTATTCTAGCTAATTTTAGAATAAAGATAGTGTTGAATGAGAAGATTGAGGAATTCCAGGGGCAGGATGAGTATTTGTGTAAGCTTAGAGAAGAATTCAAAAATGGTAAGCCTTCAGACATAGAAGTGAGAGAGGATGGATTGTTGATGGTAGGCAGCATATAATATATTCCGGATATGCAAGAGATGAAGGATGAAATTCTTGATGAGGCATATAATGCTCCATATGCAATGCATCTGGGAAGTACCAAAATGTATAGAGATTTAAGAGAACATTTCTGGTGGAGAGGGATGAAGAAAGATATTGTAGAGTATGTTGGGAAATGCTTCGTGTGTCGACAAGTTAAAGCAGAACATTAAGCACCCGCCAATAAGCTTAAGCCATTGACTATTCTAGAATGGAAATGTGAAAAGATTATGATGGATTTTTTAAAGGGATTACCAAGGATCAACAGGAAGCATGACGCAATATGGGTGATTGTGGATAGGCTAACTAAGTCAGCGTATTTCTTACCTATCAGACAGACGGATTCTTAGAATACCTTGGCCAAGAAATACATCGATGAAATAATTAGACTTCATGGGATTCCAAGTTCCATAGTTTCCGATAGAGATCCAAGATTTACCTCGAGATTTTGGGAAAGTTTGAAAGGATCTTTGGGAACTAAATTACATTTTAGCACAGCCTTTCATCCACAAACGATGGTCAATCAGAAAGGATGATATGAACATTGGAGGCAATGTTAAAAGCTTATGTTCTGGACTTCAATGGCTCATAGGATGATCATTTACCTTTAATTAAGTTTGCTTACAATAATTCCTACCAGTTAAGAATTCAAACGGCACCTTATGAAGCCTTATATGGTAAAGGATGCAGAACTCCTATTTGTCAGGATGAGGAAGGTGAAAGGAGACTTTTAGTGCCTGAATTGGTACAAACTACGGTTAATAAAATTAAATTGGTGGAGCAAAGACTTATAGCAGCTCAAGATAGGATGAAGAGCTATACAGATGTGCTTGAAAACGAGATAGAATATGAAATTGGAGACAACGTGTTTCTTAGAGCCTCTCCATGGAAAGGAGTTTTAAGATTTGGTAAAAAGGGCGAGCTCACTCTAAGATATATAGGCCCTTATGAGATTATTGATAAGATTGGGCCTCTACCCTGTAAGTTAGCTTTGCCACCAGGATTATCTAAGATTCACAATGTCTTCCATGTATCAATGTTGAGAAAATACTTCAAACATAGTCTAACCTTCAGAGGTTCAATTAAGAGAAGATTTGACTTATGAGGAACAACTAGTAAAGATTATAGATTCAAAGGAAAAGGTCTAAAGAAACAAGACTGTGAAGCTAGTTAAAGTCTTATGGAAGAGTTATGCAAGAGAGGAGGCAACATGGGAGCCTTGGGAAGCCATACAGGAGAAGTATCCACACCTTATTGTAGACTTAGGTAAGAATTTCGATAATGAAATTCATTAAGGGGAGGAGAAATGTTGGACACTATTTATTTATTTATTTATCTACTTATTCATTGATTTATTTTCTTAGAATGTAGTCATTAATTTAGTGAGCATGAATAGAAATTAAGGTTATTAATTAGAGATGTTAGAATTAAATTAGTGCAATTGTCATAAGAGACAAAAGAAGGGTAAAATTGGAAGAATAAGACAAAAGAAGGGTAAATTGGGAAATCAAGACAAAAAATGTAGCCTTGAATAAGAAAGAAGAAGAAGAAAATCGTGAGAAGAGAGAAAGAAGAGACAAAAACGTGGGAAAGAAGAGAAAAGAAGAAGAAGAATTGTGGAAGCTAGGAGAAAGAAGAAGAAGGAAGAGAAACCAGCTTGTTTTAGGTAAATTTCATCTTTTCTTCTTGTTTAGGTAGAAAAACAAAAGAGAGAAACCATTTCATTCGTCACATGCATGTTGACTTTAAGCCTTCTCCCTACTGCCTGCTTGTGGCATATGAGATCCTAAGAAATGGACTCATTTTGGTCATAGCGTAAACCTCGGTTTCTTCATTTCAACCCATAGGACTCTCAATCCATTTGTTTATGCATTCCATTTGATTTGTCAAGTATTACACACATTTGAGTGATTGTGTTGATGGTTAATTTTATATGTTATGTGTTATGTGACAACTTCCTTAATTATGAGTTTTGAGCTTAAACGATAGATGATTGAATTGCTAAATAAAATGAAATATATATATATATATATATATATATTGTGTGGCTCGTTGCAATGGCTGTAAATATATTAGCCACTGAGTTGTATAGCTCAACCCATTATTTTTCACTCCTCAGGTGCAAAACGAGAAGATTAGTGATCCTTGCAATGTATTTAGGCAAATTCCAAGATAGTTCTTTTGTAACTAAGTTAGTTAGACTATTTTTGGGTAGCTTTATAAGCATATCAATCATAAGCATCCATTTGTATTTTGTATTAAGTTATTGATGTGGATTGTTGATATGTAATTAAAGCTATGTTAAAACTCCATTTTGCTTTCGTAATAAGATTAAGAATTGAAGAAGTTTCTTTTGTGCATGTTCATAATTATTTTTTGGTTGAGTTGTTATTGGTTGATGAAATGTATGTGCAAAGTAGTGTTGAAATGTTAGGTCAAGGTTGCGGATTTGAAGGTTTCGCCACGGCGAAGGCAAATTTTACCACAACGAACCTTTCCCAAAAGGTGGCTTTACCTCGACCTCAGAACTTCGCCACGACGAACATTTCCCAATAGGTCCTTAGAAATATTTTCTAGTGTCGCTATGGCAAAACATTTAGTTTTCCGCGACAAAATTTTCCCAAGAGATCCTTGGAGCACTTTCCTAGTTTCACAGCGGCAAAACATTTAGTTTGCCATGGCAAACCTGTCAATGCTGACACTGAAAATTCTCTTATAAATTAAAGGTTTTGACTTGCCTCTCACGTGATGGTTAACTAGGCCTAACAGATAGGATCAAATTGATCCTTACAATACAATATATCCTTCATTGTAGGTCTCCAAAAAAAGTAGTTTCTAGATGTCAATTTGAGCACATTGTTGTTTCCACTATCCATAACTAATGGCTCTGATACTAATTTGTTAGGCTCAAATCATAATTCCCACAATCAAGAGGAATCAACTAGTCTCAAAAAGTCAATAACGAATCTGAATAACCAAATATTATAGATAACATGAAAATGAATCAAAAACTAGGTATACCTAAAAAACCATTCAGTATAAATGGAAAAATCATGAGCCAAACCTACAAGAAAATGTATTAATTCAAACAGGAACTTATAAGAGTTTAAATATTTCGAGCTATTGGCCCTTACTTGAAACTATACCGTAAAATAGTCATAAGTAATTACACTAGGTTTTAGTATTGAGTACAAGTTAATACCTCAAATCAATAACACTCCTAATTTAATCCAAAACAACCCTCTAAAGATAACTTATTGCTAAAATTACCAATTATAGAATGAGAACAACTTCTCTACTCACTTTCACTCTCTTTCTTTCCTTTTCCAATATTCTTTCTCACTCATACTAATGAACACCATCTTTTCCCCTTTTAAACTCAAAATTAAGGTTTTAAAATTAGACACGATCACTTATATAGTCAAGTAGGTGATCATATGCCAACTAAATTTTAATAAATTGTATATATATATGGTCTCAATTAGTCACACGGTCTACTTACATAGTCATGTCTATTTTTGTATAGTTATGTATAGGTTCAACTCTTGTCATCCATCGTACACATTTGTAATTACTAGCACAGTCATCACACACATCCATGTCTTATATTGAAATTAGCATGTCTAGTCTTATACAATCATGTAGATCATCATCTAACTTGTACATGTTCACAGTCTCTTATATGGCCTTCACACACGACTATGTAAGTCAAGGACATAGGCATGTTGTACGTTACATGGTCATAACTCTCAAATATGGATTCAACTCAACTATTATCCATCTTGACTTTGCTAATTCATCATTTATCAATGAGAGTATCCAAGATCACTGAAACTCACTTTTGCCTCTAAATAGGGCTTGACTCTAAAAAATGTATCCCTGCAACCTATTTTAGAGGAGACTCAAATCTTGTCAATGACTATTTAAGAGTCATCTCAATGAACTTACTACAAAGCTCATGCTTGCTTCTAATAATCACCTTTATTAACATATCAATGTCATTCTTATCTATGTGAATCTTTTTTAATTGCAATCATTGTTCCTTAATCAAATATCTCAACCAGTGATACCTAACAATGATGTGTTTGCTACAAGAATGGAATGTAGTATTTTTGCTAAAATCTGTATCACTTTGGCTTTCAAAAAATTATTATACAATCATCTTTCTTCACATCTAACTCTTGAAGAATCATTTCAACTAGAACTTCTCTTTACCTGCTTCTGTAGCAGCTTCATATAATGCTTTAGATTTGGATAAAACTACAAACTTTTGCAGCTCGAATTCTAAGAAATGACTCCCCTGTAAATTTGGATAAGTAGACTAAAGTGGACTTCCTGTCATCAAGATCTCCAGTCATGTCTACATTTATATATCCCTATTGAATTAGCTCCCTGCCATCGAAACACAAGCTCCATTTTTAAAGGCCTCATAAGTATCTTAAGATCCATTTTAAAGCTTCCCAGTGAACCTTCTCAAGAATGGAGAAGCACCTACACACCAATCTAGCAACTTTTGCTATACTCATTCTTATACATACCAATGTATATATCAAAGAACCAATAACAAATGAGTATGGAATAAAAGACATGCCATCTTTTTCTTTTTAGCTAAAGTGTAGGCATGCTTGTTCAATTTAAAGTGAACTGATAGTGGCGTGCTAATTAATTTAGCATGCTTCAATATACCTCTCATATGAGGACCATAATTTCCTATTTTTGATCTCAGGTTATTTTTATACCCAAAATCTACTTTGTTGGGCCTAAATCTTTCATGTCAAAAGATTTGGACTACTCATCCTTCAGTACTATAATCCCATAACCTAGCATCTTTATACTACAATGGTTTTCATTTCTTTAATTGACTGAAAAACATATTCTTATTCTTTTTTTTTGAAAGAGCTATTGTATGAAGAGCATAACATAGACAACTAGGAAAATTATCCAAGTTTTAGACAGACCAACTTGTGTAACAAGGTATGATGATATTAAAAATAAATGGGAGGGATAAGAAGAAGATAAAATGGCACCAAAGTAAGAAACAAACAAGATGAGCTCCCAATTGAGTAAGAACAACCCATTTCCCCTATTATAGTACGTGACTACTTTTGAAAATACTCCATAAGTACAATCTAAAAAATTTTCTACCAATAATTCTAATGGTTTTATTAGCTATAGGTTACCTGACATATATAATCGTAGTAAGCCAACAAGTCAATAATCACCAAATGTTAAACATAAGAAGATGAATTATCTAATCGTTAACTGTGTCTTCATCTAATATTATCATAGTCCTCAAAGATTTTAAAAATACTTTCTCTGAATATATTCTAAATACTATAAAAGAAGCCTTAAATGATCCTAAAAGGGTCAAATTAATAAATGAAGAGATGATATCATTGAAGAGGAATGACAAAAGGAAACTTACATCATTGTTTGGAAGGAGAAAATAATTAGATGTATATGGCTATTCTTTATTATGAAAAAAAGAAGAAGGGGTCAATAAAGAGTTACAATATATATGTATTATAATAAAACATTCTCATTAGTAATAAAGTTAAATAATCTTAAAGTTATGTTATCTCATGCTATAATTTTTATTGGCCATTACACTAGTTTGATGTAGAAAATTGTTTTTACATAAGAATCATATAAAGAAGTATATATTGGCATAAAATTAGGCTTTTTTAGTTCCTTATAGAAAAAAGTTGTATGAAAACTACATAAGACACTTTATAAACTAAACCAGTTCCTTGAAACATAGTTTGGATAGTTTAACTTAATAATAAAGAAGCATGGCTTTAAATAAATCAATTTAGATCATACTCTTTCTTAGAAACATTGACCAGTGATGATAATAACTATGATCATTTATGTTGATGATATGGTAATTACAAGAAATGATAAGAAGGAGATATATATTTTGTAGGAACATTTGGTAGTTCAGTTTGAAATAAAGTACCTTGGGGGACTAAAATAATTCTTGGTTATTCAAGTATCTTGATTAAATCAAGGAATGCTCTTATGACAAAGGAAATACATCCTTAAGTGGCTAGAAAAAACATGAATGCTTAATTATAAGCTTGTAGAATGAACATACAAATCAAATGCACACAAATAAAAAAAGGTATCAATCACTTATAGGAAAATTGATTTATTTGTCTTATTCTTAGCTAGATAGTGCTTATGTTGTCAATTTGGTGTTTCAATTCATATATAAATCTAGTAAAGATCACATAAATGTTGTATTTCAAATACTAAGATACTTAAAATCTTCTCCAAGAAAAGGACTCATATTCCAAAAAATATAAGCATTTGAATTCGATGATTATAAAAATGAAAATTAGATTGGAAGTACTACTGATAGAATATCCACATTAGTTTATCTCAATTTTATAGATGGAAATCTAATCTCTTAGAGAAGTAAGAAATAGAAGGTGGTTTCATTTTCTATTATAGAAGTAGAGGCTATAAGCATAACTTTAGGCCTTTTTAAACTTCTTATGGATCAAAAGGTTATCAAAAGACCTTGTCTATTCTTCTAGTTCTACAATGAAACTATTATACGCAATAAATGAACCTTAGAGATTGCACAAGTTCTAATCTAACACTACCGAGCAAAACATAATGAATTAGACCATCATTTTATCAAAGAAAAGCTTGAGAATAGTTCAATTTCCATTTATAAAATTAGAATATTAGCTGGTAAATATGCTTTAAAAAGTTATTTCAAGCAAGGCATTTCATAACGCATTAGTTAAGTTAGCAATTGAAGACATCTATATATTAATTTGAGGGGGATGTTAACATGACTTTTTAAGTAAAAATTGAAGAAGAAATTATAGGGAAATTTAAACTAGGAAGTTTAGATTGATAATTATATAACAACAACACTAAGTCAGAATCCAGCTGATACGTAAGGTCTAGAGGGGTCAAGTAATACGTAACCTTGTCCTTAAATAGTAAAAAGGCTTGATATTTGTGATTTTCAATGTGTTCTAGGGTTTAATCTGTTAGGTATTTAGTGTTAATTCGAGTGTTGAGTGTGTATTGATATGTTAATTGTGTTAGTTTGTGTGTTTAAGTGTTTTTACGGGTTAATATGAGTCTTTGAGCTTAAATGTTATATTTTTTAGGTACCTTGATGTGTTTGTTAGTGTTTCAGGATAAATGGAGAAGAAATGAGAAGTTTCGAAGAGTTTTAGGCCGAAAACAGAGCCCACAATTATGGCCAACAGGCCATTGACGTGTCAGAAAGGGACAAGCCAGTAGCAGTCAGGCCACGTTTGTGCAGTTTGGGCATAGTTGTGACAGAGAGTTATGAGCCAGGCCACGATAGTGTACTTTGGGCCACGATCGTGACAGAGAGGATTAGGCGTTGGCCACAATCATGGTCGGCATCGGGCTGACACAAAACTCAAGTTTCGCAATAATTTTCGGACTGTTTTGACCTCATATCAACCTTAGGGCTTTCAAAGTATAAATAAAACAATACAAGATAGAAGCAACTGCTTGAAGAGAGCTTTTGAAGAGCCTGGATCAGCCACCAAATTTTGAAACCCTAAAAGAGACCTTGGGAGATCGAGAAAGAGACGAAGGAAGAGAGAAGGGGAAGGCGATGCAAACATGACGTGCTTCCCGAGTTAAGAAGCTTTCAAAAGTCGTGGCATCTCGTCATCCTATCGAGTTTTGGTTCCTTTGTATTTTAGTTCTAATTAATTATGTAATTGAGATATATAATTGATTATAGACTTATATGTGGTTGATGTTTAATAAAATCTATTCATTTTATATGTTTATCAAATTAATTATGATTTATTCTGTAATTCATATCTCGATAATAAACTGAGAGGGTGAATCGAAATAAAACCATTAATTTGAGCTAATAAGAGTTAGGCAGATTAATAGATTCCGAATTAAATCAAGTTGATAAATCTTTTATATAGAGATCACACTTAGGTTTCCAATTGTTTATTAGAGAACTTAAGAACAAATTAGGTTTTGGATAGGTTGGTAATTGAGAGATTACAACCTCCCATAATTTGATTAGGGCTTATGCTTTAGGTTTCAATTATAACCTGAGAGACAGTAATTGACTCTAGGATCGTCTAGAACCATTAATTTAATAAATCATAAGAGGCTAGGTTGACATTACTGATAGATAATTTTCCATTTCTCTCTTTCGATAAACTCGCTAGGTTGAAGTTGAGGGTATGCAATCATTGTCCATCAAATTACTAAATTTCATTTAATTTTTATTCAATTTCAAAATTAAGTTGTTTATCGTCATCGTGATTTTTTCTAATTTAGTGTTAACTTTTGATTATTATTTTGTTAGTGGATTTGGTTTATTTTATTTAGTTAGTTCTTGTGTTTAAATTTATTTTTTGTTGAATAATTGTTTAATAGTTTCTAACCTTAGATTTTATTATTAGATTATCCTCCTTGTGGAAACAATACCTTAGTTATTATACAAATGACTCGTGCGATTACGATATTATTGAGGTTATAAATTTTAAAACCTAGCACATGTAACCAGTCGATCAAGTTTTTGATTCCATTACTGGGGAGAAGAAATTTAGTTCCATATTTTATGGCATTAAATTAGTTTTTAATTTTTTTGTTCCTTTTGTTTTATTTCATAACTATGCTCTTGTATGAACATAAGAGTCATGAGAGGTTCGATTCATGTAGTAGAGACAGTAGATTTAGATATCATACGAATAAAACAAACTCTTAGGAATACTCGGCGAGAGGAGAATAAAGAGTTAGAAAAATCAACAATGGTCAAGGAATTCCAATAGAACATGGACCAAAGAGCCAACCAAGGATGGTAATAATGGATCCTAGTAGATGTCATGAGGCTAGGCTTCAACCTATCAAACTAAGAAGTGGCTAAGCCATCTATCTAAGTAGCCTCATTCAAGATCAAGCCAGTCCTCTTTAATATGCTTCAACAGAATATGCAATTCTAGGGACTAGAAAACAAGGATTCGAATGCGTACATCATTTATTTCCTTAAGATCTGTGATACTTTCCAATATCATCAAATGTCAAAGGATGCTATTAACATTAGGTTGTTCCCTCTCACTTTTGGAGATAGAGTGAAGGCTTAGTATCATTCTCTAAGCCCAGCTAACATCACGATATGGGAATAGCTTGTTCGTGCCTTTTTAGATAGATTCTTCCAACAAGGTGACAGGGAGTTGATATACGAAGTGTGGGAAAGATATAAGGACCTGTAAAGGAAGTGCCCATATCACAATCGAACAAAGGAGTTCCTTTTGCAGACTTTCTACAATGGAGTGAACCCACCTATTAGAGGCACAATCGATGCAGCATTAGGAGGATCGATTGATGAAGTAAAGGAGCTCATTAAGGAGATGGTAAGCAATAGTTGTTTATGGACGAATGAGCGAGGTAAGCAGCTTACTACTTTTAGAGAGCAGAAGGGAATTGTCACAGTTAATCAAATGACAAAGATGAAAGCAAAGATTGATAACTTGTCTCAATAACTTAACAATATGAAGGCATCGTCCTCAACCTAGGTTAAAGCTGTACAAGTGAATTGTGAGCTATGCGATCAGATAGACTATGTTATTGTAGAGTGTTATTTGATGAAGGAGGACAATCAGGAGCAGGTGACTTATAGGGGGTGTAATATGGATGAGGAGGGGCTAACAATCCCTATGCCAACACTTACAACCCTAGGTGGAACAACAATGGCGGGTAGTTCAGGCCTAAGGGACAATTCCCCCCAGGCCTAAGGGACAATCCAGCTTTAAGCAAAATAAAGCAAGCTCGACGGAATCAAAGTTGGAAAAAATTTTAGATAAGCTTGGAACTTTAGATAGTGAGTAAAAGAAGCTGGAAGATAAATTTGAGCAAGTTAATGAGAATCATACTTTTTCGGACCAAAGCACCCATACCACCATCTTTAGAGAATCCTTCGACATTAGAGCTTAAGCCTTTACCAGCACATCTCAGGTATACCTTTCTTAATGAAGGTCAAACGCTACCAATAATAACTTCCAACCAATTGAATGAAAAAGAAAGAAAGTAAGGTGGTGGAAGTGGTTAAGAAGCAGATGAAAACCATTAGATGGCAGATTGCTGACATTCAAGGAATGAGCCTAAATGTGTACATGCACCAAATAAACTTAAAGGAAGAATGTAGAACGGTGAAGGAGCTCCAATGAAGACTAAATACTAATATAAAGGAGGTAGTCAAGAAGGAGATCATACAACTCCTAGATGCGGGGATAATTTATCCCATCTCTGATAGTTAATAGGTCAAACCAGCACATTGCATACCAAAAAAGGGAGGAATGACAGTGATAGGGAGTGAAAGTGGAGAAGTAATTTCAACAAAAACAGTCGCAGGATGGAGAGTATGTATAGATTATCGCAAACTCAACTCAGTGACTAAGAAAGATCACTTTCCTCTCCCATTTATAGACCAGATGATAGAAAGGGTAACTGGTCATTCATTCTATTGCTTCTTAGATGGATGCTTGGGTCATAATCAAATTTTGATCTACCTTGACGACTAGGAGAACACCACATTCACTTACCCTTATGGTACCTTCACGTACACGCAAATGCCTTTCGGACTCTGCAACGCTCCAGCCATATTTTAAAGAAGCATGATGTCGATCTTTGTTGACATGATAGAAGAACTAATGTAGGGATTCATGGATGATTTCTCAATCTTTATAGATTCTTTTGAAATGTGTTTAACCAATTTGCATAAAGTTCTTCAAAGATGTGAAGAATCACATTTGGTTCTGAATTGGGAGAAATGTCATTTTATGGTTCAAAACGGGACAATGTTAAGGCATAAAATATCACATCAAGGATTTGAAGTTGACAAAGCAAAGATAGAGGAAATAGAGAAACTCTCACCACCAAGCAATGTAAAAGGTGTGTGAGGATTCCTAAGTCATACTGGATGTTACCATCGATTCATCAAAGATTTCTCCCAAATTATAAGACCTTTGACAAACCTTTTAGTCAAGGATATGCCCTTCGTTTTTTATGATAAGCGTATGTTTGCAATTAACACCTTAAAGTAGGCATTAACATCAGCACCAATTTTATCACCATTAGACTGGACACTTCCGTTTGAAGTCATGTGTGATGCAAGTGATTAGGCCATAGGTTACGTTTAGGGCAAACAGAAAGACAAGAAGTTGCATGTGATTTACTATGCCAGCAAGACTCCTGTAAGACCCCAGCTAAATTATACCAATACTGAAAAAGAACTACTCGCAGTAGTGTACGGATGTGATAAGTTTCAATAATATATTTTAGGTTCAAAGATAGTTGTATTCACTGACCACGCAGCCTTAAGATACCTTTTCAATAAGAAAGATGCAAAACCTAGGCTCATTCAACGGGTGTTACTTCTACAAGAATTTGATTTAGAGGTGACAGATAGAAAGGGAGCAGAAAATGTGGTTAAAAACCACCTATCTAGACTTAAGGGAGGGGAATGCAATCCAAGCAATGACATTAATGAGAATTTCCATATCAAACTCTAATGCTACTTGAGAGCTTGACAACACCATGGTTTACAAATATCGCCAACTACATTGCTAGTGGTAAACTGCCATCAAATCTCTCTTATCAATAAAGGAAGAAGTTCTTGCTTAACTATAACAGATACATATGGGATGAGCCATCCCTAAATAGAGCCTGCGCAGATGGCTTAATGTGACGTTGAGTTCCAGATGAAAAAATGTTAGACATCCTAAAGCAATGTCATGAGGTTAGTATGTTGGGCATTATAGAGCCAACAAAATGACAACTTGGATACTTGATAGTGGATCTGATTAGCCACAGTTTTTTAAGGATGCATAGACCTATGTGGCGCAATCTGATCAATGCTAAAGAATAAACAAAATTTCTAAGAGGGATGAGATGGCTTTATCCAATATTCAAGTAGTAGAAGTCTTTGAGTATAGGGCATCAATTTTATAGGTCCATTCCCATCTTCAATAGAGAACATGTACATTCTGGTGGGGCTTAATTATGTTTCACTTTAGGCTGAAGTGGTAGCATTTCTAACCAATGATGGGAAGGTGGTGCAAAAGTTTATTAAATGATTATTTGACAGGTTTAGAGTGCCACGTACAATAATAAGTGATGGAGGCACACATTTTTGCAATAGATCTTTTGATGCCCTCCTGAAAACATATGGAGAGCGCCCCTGAGTTCCTATACCTTACCATCTGTAAACTAGTGGCCAAGTTGAAGTTGTTAACTAAGAGCTGAAATGAATTCTGGAAAAGACAGTAAACCACTTCTGAAAGGATTGGGCAATAAAGCTAGATGGTGCTTTATGGGCCTATAGCGTAGTGTTTAAAACACTCATTAGAATAACTCCTTATAGACCCATTTATAGGAAAGCATGTCACCTACTGATCGAAATATAACATCGAGCATACTGGGTGATTAAAACATTAAACTTTGATTAGAAGTAAGCCGACGAAAAAAGACTTCTCTAACTAGACAAACTTGGAGAATTTCATTTTAATGCTTAAGAAAACACCAAACTCTATAAGAAAAAGGTTAGGACATGGCACGATGCTCATCTCAAGCAAAAATAATTCAAATTAGGAGATGTTGTTCTATTATATAATTTATAGTTGAGGCTCTTTCCAGGAAAATTGAAGTCTTGATGGAGTGCACCATTTACAGTCATTTAAATTTTTGATCATGGAGCTCTCAAATTGGAAAATGCTAACAAGGAGACCTTTAAGGTCAATGGGCATTAGTGCAAGCTTTATTTTGGAGGAGCAATTCCTAAACATAAGGAAGTGATTTCCTTGTCTTCAAATAGTCAAAAATGCTTTCCTGGACGCGAGGTCAAGCTACTAACCATAAACTAGCAAATTTAAAAGTTTTTGAAAATGAAATTAAAATTATTTTCAATAATACATAAGTGATTTTTGTTAAATCTCAAGGTGACAACATCACCACCTCCTCCCTATAGGATTTATGTCTAACCCAATTTTTTTTCCCAAATTAGCCTTCAGTTCTATTTTGCTTATGTTTATTATTAATTATTTTCTGTCTTTTCTTATCTTATTTGGTGTGTGTTTCCTTCTCACATTGAGGATAATGTGTTATTCAAATATGGGGAGGGATTCTGTGTTTTGCTCTTTTATGTGATTTTTACATACTATATGATAGTTATTAGGTTGCATTGTGTGAATTGTTTCAATGTGTCAATGGCTTAGATTGATTGAAATTCTTTTTATTTTGAACATACTCTGTAAGGTTATGAATAATCATTAGCTCACAAAATTAGTGAATTAGGGTTCTTTGGATAAATATACAACTTCATTAAGACTTAATGTATGTTTAGCACCCTCTAGATTGTCACATTCATTCATAATTTGAGCCCTTTCAACTCAAGTACCTTTACTAGTATTTGTCATGGAAACGAATAGCTAGAATAACAAGGTGGGCAATAAATTATGGAAAAAAGTGTTTGTTTTGTTAAATAAATCACTATTCTAGTGACCTTCGGGTTATGAATAGATCTAGTAACCAATTGAAAATGTGATGTAGCTGAGTAACCGGATCAACATGCATCACAAATGTGTGCCTTCATGTTAAACAACTGTAATGACGTTCAACCAAGTAGATTAATAAAAATATGACTTATTTGAGTAACTGGATTGACTTATTTGAGTAACTGGATCGACATTCATTACCAATGTTTGGCTCAGCATAAAAAGACTAAGTCTATGTTCACTAATTAAAAAAAATCAGGTTTTTAGTAAAAACCTACCGGACATGTAAATATCTTGACTTTTCATCACAATGTACTTAGGAACAATTACAGAGTCTGAAAGACCAAAGGATTATTAATGTGTGTGTACAATTAAAAAAGGTAATTGAATTAACACTTAGTTCTCCATTAATTTGTATATTTAGCTCAAAGTCCTCAGACATAGGTTTTGCATGTTAATGATTAAATATAACTTGTCAGATTGTGTTCAGGATTAAATTTGTTTCATGAAGTTAAAGCCTTTGCCTCATTACTACAGTATATGTTTCGTATATGTTTTGTGTTTTTTGTTTTTTTTGCTTGAAGACAAACAAATGCTTAAGTGTCGGGATGTTGAAAGTTGTGATTTGTATTGTGTTTTAGGGTTTCATTTATTAGGTATTTAGTGCTAATTTGAGTGTTCAGTGTGTATTTATGTGTTAATTGTGTTAGTTTTAGTGTTTAAGTGTTTTTATGGGTTAGTATGCATATTTAAGCTTAAATGTTATATTTTTTAGGTACCCTGAAGTGTTTGTTACTGTTTCAGGATAAATGGCAAAGAACAGTGAGGTTTCAAAGAGTTTTAGGTCAAAAATAGAGCCTATGATCGTGGTACAATAGGCCACAAACGCGACAAAAAGGGACAGTTGGCAGTAGCCAAGCCACAATCATGAACTTTGGGCACGGTGGTGACAGAGAGCTATGAACCAAGCCACAATTGTGTGGCCTACGTAGGGCTGACACAAAAACTTGAATTTCTTAAGACTTTTCAACCTTGAATCAACCCTAGGGCTTGCAAATTATAAATATAACATTACAAGATGCAATTAGTAGTCTGGAGAGAGCTTTTGAAGAGCCTTGATCAGCCACCAAATTCCAAGACCCTGAAAGAGACCTTGAGAGACTGAGAAAGAGAAGAGGGAAGGGAGAAGAGGAAGATGACGTGGACACGATGTGCTTCCTGGATTAAGAAGCTTTCTGATGTTGCAACCTACCATTATCTTATCGCATTTGGTTCCTATATATTTCAATTTTATTTAAGTATAGAATTGAGATATATAGTTGATTATAGACTTGTAAGTGGTTGATGTTCTATACTTACCTTTGGATTATTATTGTTGATTTAATGAAATCTGGTCATTTTATATGTTTATCGAATTACTTGTGATTTTTTCTACACTTCATATCTTAACAATAAACTAAGAGAGTGAATCAAGAGAAAATGATTAATTTGGGCTAGTGAGAGTTAGGCAGATTAATAGATTCGAAATTAAATCTAGTTGGTAAATATTGTTTAGAGAGATCACACTTAGGATTCCAATTGTTTATTAGAGAACTTAAGAACTAATTAGGTTTTGGATAGGTTGGTAATTAAGAGATTACAAGCTCCCATAATTTGATTAAGGTTTATGCTTTAGGGTTCAATTATAACTTGAGAGAGAGTAATTGACCCTAGGATTATCTACAACCGTTAATTCGATAAATCGCAAGAGGCTAGGTTGACATTAACGATAGATAATTTTCTCGTTCTCTCTTTCGATAAACTCCTTAGGTTAAAGTTAAGGGTCGCCAATCATTGTTCGTCAAATTGCTAAATTTCATTTAATTGTTATTCAATTTCTAAATTAAATTGTTTATCTTCATTG
The DNA here is from genome assembly GCA_027563915.1 of Erythroxylum rotundifolium. Lineage (NCBI taxonomy): Eukaryota > Viridiplantae > Streptophyta > Magnoliopsida > Malpighiales > Erythroxylaceae > Erythroxylum > Erythroxylum rotundifolium. The sequence continues at coordinate 36,907,134 of JAOSBO010000008.1, read as the reverse complement.
TGATTTTTTCTAATTTAGTGTTAATTTTCAATTATTGTTTTGTTAGTGGATTTGGGTTATTTGATTTACTTAGTTCTTGTGTTTAAATTTATTATCTGTTAAATAATTGTTTAGTAGTTTCCGAACTTAGATTTTAGGTTTAGATTATCCTTAGTGGAAACGATAACTTAGGTACTACACGAATGACTCATGCACTTGCGGTCTTATCAAGGTTATAAATTTTAAAACTTAACACACGTAACCTGTTGATTAAGGCTATTTCCAAATGGCCGATATGAGAAGAGAGAGAGAAAGAGAGCTAAGGAAGGTAGGAGCGAGAGATAGAGAGAGGAGAAAAAAAAGATGTTAATGATAATAAGAAAAGAAAAAGAAGAAGAAGGAGCTTTTACTAATTATTGAATACCATTATTCTAGGCTAATTTTTTAAGTGATTCTTGTCTCTTTCACTAGCCTACGATTGTTATGAAATTACCTTGAACAGAGACTTCTTAGTGAGCTACTCTCTATCATTCCTACTTAAGTACTATCTTGACTGCTATCTATCGTTCTATTTTCACCTTTGCTAACAACTTTCCCTTCCTAGTTTTTCACTCCTCACTCTGAATGAGATGAGCCCTCACTCTAGGAACAAAAACCTTGCACCTTAGAATAGAATAAATTCTAGTTACCTTTTAGAGATTGGGTAGGCCCTTTCTCCGAGCTCTTAGGCTAACGTCTATCCCTGCAAAGAGTTCCTATAACTTTTTTTTGGAAGTTGTATATAAGGCTTTTCTTAGTATATTAAAAAGTATGAATGTATATATCTTTTCATCATTTATACATAGACTAAAGATTAATGTTTAGGACATCTAACGCGTAAATATTTTCTATACAGTTTGTTCTTTAATAACATCCTTACGAGCAAAGATTGAATATGTTTCCTGATATAACCCTTTTGTTGAATAATATTTTTCTAATATGTTTTTTCTTTTCCAATAGATCAAATCTTAGGTATAATTACATCTAAAAGCTAGGAAACATTTATATTCTAAGAAAAATTTAGATTCTTAAATTACTATAAAAAAAATTTCAACTATTAATTATAATCCCATAATTATAAAAAAACTAATTACAAATAAATCATACATTTGGCTTCAATTCTTAGATAACTCACGTCGACACTTCTCCTCAAATTAGAGCATAAATATCTAATATGCCTAACTTCTTTCTTTTTTGTTGAAAAATGTGCCTAACTTCTTAACTATGTCATGGAATGTCTTTTTGAAAACTACTTTTATGAGAATATTAGCTAATTGATTTTCTAACTTAACAATGGGAACTATATAACCTTTAGATCTAACTTCTCTTTAGTGAACTAACAATCAACTTCAACATGTTTTTTTATTGTTATATTATATAGGATTTTATGCAATCACAATTTGTACTTATTAACACAATGAAGATGTATAGGTTTTTTGTATCCAATCCTTAAATATTCTAGATAGGTTTAATCTATAATATTTCATATATACCATGAGTGATACCTCAGAATTCAAATTCTATATTAAATCATGCAATAATCTTTTTCTTTTAAGTAAAGAGACTAAAATCCATAAAATTGAAGTAATCAAACATAGATTTTCTAGTTTTTGATCCTTTGCCCAACAAAAATTCATATATCCCTTAACATTAGAGACACCATTTTTCAAGAACAATAAACTCTTTCTTGGGGCACCTTTTGATATCTCAGAATTTGTATACTGCTTCCATATGATCTTCACCTGGCATATGCATGAACTGACTTAAAACACTCACAATATAGGCTATATTTGGACTTATACACAATAAATAGATTAATCTTCCAAGACATTGTTGGTACCAACCTATGTCTATTGAAATTTGATCTGAAAAAATTTCAATCTTGTGATTCACTTTTGTAAGTGTTATTGTTGGTTTACAAGCAAGCATTTCAATTTTTGTCAAAAGAACCATCATATAATTCTTTTGTGAGAGAAAACTCCCTTAATTTGATCTTGTAATTTCAGTTCATAAGAAATATTTAAGTTATTCTTTATTTTTCATGATAAATCCAATAGCTAAATACACATGAAATAACTTTATTTCGGTAGGCTTATTGTTGGCCCTCGAAATATTTTTGTCGAATTAAGCATGATAGTTATGGAATAAGCATGGAAATTGAATTTTTGCCTT
>JAOSBO010000008.1:36849564-36876045 GCA_027563915.1 Erythroxylum rotundifolium | reverse complement strand
CGTATGGATGATGTTGAGTAGAAATATGAATTTGTGTAAGGATAAGGTTGAGATGATGAATTTTGATCATGAATTGTATTAAAGAGTATGATGAAGTAAGGATTTGAGAGTCTTATGTTATTCCATAAGTCTTATGATATACAAATTCCGATTAAGAGTTAGGTTCCGGAAACGGTGCCTAACATTTATGGTATCAGAGTAAGAAGATGAACCGATAATAATTAAGGTGTTCTCTATTGATATGATATATGAATTTCGATAAAGAGTTGGGTTCCTTCCCAACAGTTAATCTAAAATGTCATCAACACTATGTAATCCTTTTTTGGTTATTAACCATCTATATATCTGATGTGATGGCTAACCATCCTTGAGTACTCTCTAATTTCTTTAATATTTCTTTCTTATAATTGTTGTAAACCTTGAAAATGTCATTCTTTATAATATTTTGAGTTGGGAACCTTAAGGTTAGTTGAATAGAGGTGAACAACATCTTGAAGCTTTTGCTATCAATAATATAAGGTGGTTATTTATCACTAGTGATCTTTTACCTATCGTAAAACTTTGATTTGTTATTCATAATTTGTAGTAGTCATTTCATTGTTTTCTCTTATTAGGGAAGAGGTACAAAATATTTAACCTCCTAATACCATCTTCTTTCTATTGGATGACTCTAGGAGTCTCTTTGAATGAGAGATTTCACCTTTAGAACTCTCGATTAACATCTTGTAATAATACTTACAATTGACCTCTTCAACTCCATCCCTTTGAAATAATCTTATTAAGTGATGCCAAATATCACTTCTTAATAAAACTATTCTTTCAACTTGAACCATTTCTTTATTTGGAATAAAACCCTTTGTTGGTCTACCATCTAAAACTGGATTAGACCTCTTTACTGAAATAATGCATTCATTCATTTGAAACAATCAACATAGTAAGTTATTCATGGAATTTACATATATACCTACACTTTAATAAACATTTAACATAAAGAAAGGTAATAAAATCTAAAAGGTTGTTAACATGTTAAACAAGCTCTTTCCTTGTATGGTTCATCATAACTGAATATGTTTCTATTTTTAGATACACAAAGTCTTTTAAGAACTTTTATGGAGATATTAGCTTTATATGTTAGAACCATGATATACTGCGACTGGTAACTTTAGTCTTTTTTCTTATCTCAGAGGAAGTGTTCTCTAATGCAATTTAATATACAATCTGCCTAATTTTTCATATTAGTTTCTATAATTATTATATAAAGAATTTAGAAAGCATACTAAACAACTATTATTTATGTTAAGATTATCATATATAAGAGTAAATAAGTTAAGTGAGCCAGTTCCACCATGTTTGTGTTTAATTTATGTTGTGCTCTAAACAAGTTTGGTTGGTTCACACAATTTTATTTCAAGTCTAACCTGAGTTCAACTCAGAATGAAACTTCAATGATCCAGCTAACTATTCTAAAATAAAGCAAGAGCTAAGCAAAATCATATGAGTTCAACTTAGTAAATAGAATTATTTGTTAATTGTTTTAAAGTGTTTATATAAACAAAGTCTTTGAAAAATACATTATAAAAATAGTTTTCGAATGACATTGAATGAATCTTTTAATAAATTTATAAAAAATTCTTTAGATTAGCATGTAAAGAAAATAGCATACAAACCTAAGGTAATTGAGTTTACCTTTATTGATACACAATTTGTTTACCAAATGAATTTAATATGTGGCCAAGATAAAAAATTTGCATTATGTAGTTGCTAATATGAAGGCTCAAGCCACATTGTATAATTTATTAATAACATATCTTGTATATACAAAATTATTGCAAATATAAAATCATGATGCATGTGAAATCTCATCAAACTCATACTTGTGGCTATTTTTGCAATACTTATCATATCCAAATATTTTTGTGTTACTCAATGCTTTTATATGGTATTTCATGTTTATAATGGTTATGCATACAACTAGAACTTCAAAATCCTACACATACTTAGTCCATTTTAAACATCCATCATATGATATTTCGTGTTTATAATGGTTACACATAAAATTTTGAAAACAATAGGAGATAGTCATAAAAGTAACAATAGAATTCATTATAATATTATTTCAAAAATAATGGTTTGGCTTTATACTTCTAAAAATTAATTCTCAGTCCTCTTAGTTAGGTGCCACAAAAAATTGAAGATGAAATGATATAACAAACTAGTAAATCACTCCCTACCACTTCTATTAAAATACAATAAAGTTATTAGAAACTTAATTTGACGTAAAGATGAGTAAATTAACAGCAGATGTGACTACGATGAGTAAATGCGAGATCCATGAGGAGCAAGGATAAGGAGTAGTCAAATAAAGGAGGAAATTTGAAAGGTGACTATGGAAGTAAGGAGTAGAGGAGAAATAATAACTAGCAAGGAGTATAGAAAGACCAGCGATCAACAAGGATAAGATCAGAAGAGTTGAGATGAGAGACTTTGTATTTAATTTTAATCAAGTTACAGTAAAGTTGGTTGAGGAAGAAGAGCTTATTAGCTAAGAGGGATTTTATGTCTACTGAAATCATGATAAAACAATATCATTTTGCTTAGCAAAAAATGATATCATTTTACATTGAAATTAAACAGATGGTTTAGGCTTTAGACCAAATTAGGCCTATTGAATTTAAGCCTAGCCTGAAGCTCAATCAAAGTAGACTAGATTTATTGACTTTAGGTAGGGTAAGCTGAGCTTAGGTAAAAATGTCAATCCTACTTACTAATGATTCACTATTGTACCATACTTATAAGGAGTGGCTATAAGATAATATTTGATTATGCTTACAAATATCAAATTTTATTAACAATGAGTTCATCAATATAATTAATACTTATGTCAAAGAACTGATAAAATGTTTAAATTTTTTATATTCTAAAAAAGGGAGAATTTCTAATATTTAGGAAGTAAGGGTTTTTATCATGTTGAACAACAATATCAATCTTTTTAGGCATATTTTATGAATTTCAAAATGCCCTATAAAAATTTAATTTCTTGTTATCTTTTAGTTTTGATGTCAAAGTCTAGCAAGCTCAATTAGAGCATATGATAGTAATAAGTTTATTGGTTGGTATTAAATCTTAGTTTGAGATGGTTCAGATTTAAATTCTCTCTAGTGTGAGATTTTCTCCCCATATGAGATTTTTGTTCAACTACTTGGCTAGATGTCAATATGTATATTACTCCTAATATTCAGACTCCTAGTTCTCTTATCTATGAGAATAATGGATTTGACACTAAAAATGCATATTATATGAATAATAATAGAGGAGGATGGACATACAATTAGGACAATAGGAGTCAGGATATAGGAGGAGTTATCTGTCATTACTTTCATAAGCCAGACCATACCAAGTTCTCATGCCAAAAATTTCAAAAAAAATATAAAAGACCCCATTCCACACAAAGACTAGCTATTACTGCTACTCCTAAACTCATCTATCTAAAAGATAATTACAATTTATGTTGATGAATTTGCTATATTAATTTAGTACTTAGAAGAGTTGAGAAGTGCATCTCATCCTATCTCTATTATTGTTGTCTCATATAACACACCTATATGTCTTCTTTCTTGTTTCTCACAATGAGTCATTGGTTTTGGTGTCTTAACATATGACAAGTACCTACATTTGTTTTGTCATAGTTAAGCATTTGTCTTTAGAACTAGAAATCAAATTAATCCCTTTAGATGACCAAAATTTAGGATTCTGACTAAGTTTAATCTTAACAAGCTTGATTTGTCAAATTTTATTTTACAATCCCTTTATTAGATTTAATGTAGAAAATAAATTATCTCATTCTATTCACTTATGTCTTCAATAGGTGATATAATCACAAATCATGAACAACATAAGTACGTAAACAAGAAATAAAAAGCATCTTTTAAAATTGGTTTTAGTATTTGGACCTTTCACTTTGAGTTTACCTAAACTAAATACAAAGCTTAATTTATTTAAAAATTTCTATTTAGGCTCGAGCTTATTCAAAATAAAACTCTAATGGATTTTAAATACAAATTTTTTTGTTTAATTTTCTGAAAGCCAATATCACCTAAATTCTATAACAAGAGTAACATATAAACCATAATAAAGCATAAATTATAGTTCATACCTTATTTCAAAGCTTGACCCTTTTTCTTGTTGTTTTCCTCAAATTATTTATAAAATTGACTCATCTCAACCATTGTAGCCACACAATTGTTTGACCTATAAAAATATTCATAAAATATGTTAAGAGAACTCTGCAATTATTACAAAGAAGGTTAGACAAAAAGTGTTAGCTCTCTTGGAGCCTAAGCTTATTTATAATAGATTTTAGACATTTTTTCCATTTAATTGAAATTAAATTCTAATTTCAATTAAACTTTAATTAATAACTGATTCTAATTAAATAATATTTATGCCTAAATAAAATCTAATATCTCATATTGATCCTTATTTATCAACCTATAAAGTCTTTGAGAATTTACAATCAAGTCTAACTTGATTAAAAGGACTTTTTCTCTCACCAACCCATTTATTATGTGTGACTCATTAGGTTCCTAAATATGTTAAAAATATCTATAAATTATAATCTTAAATTATATTTAAGTTAGATAAATTAAACTCCTTTAATTTATCCTTTAATTCTCTAATTATATAATTTATAGTCATAAATCAAGATTAACATCTAGCAACATATCATAACCACTGAAATATTTAGAAATTTCAAAGTGGTTTTGACTAACATTTCTTGCATTAATTTTTCAATATAATTCAAATCTTTCATCATATAATTTTATGATTAGGCATAGAGTATAAAATTAATATATATACTATTTGAGTCCAATCGTGTTAGTTCTATATCATTAGTAATGATATCTGAGAATTATTTTCAAAATGCCATTTCACCTTGGCCAAGAATTTTCCAAATCAACACAAATCAAGAATAATGGAACTTTCACCCTAATCACTTTAGGATGATAAATTCTATATTGATAACTTAGCTACCTGTATACATTTTATACTATATCCAATAACTACCGACTGAACTACCATTGACTAAATTAGGTCATAAGTAATATCAAAATATAATAATTCGTATATGAGATAGTTTGGTGATCTCAAATCAAAGGATCACTTATACAATTATCATAATGAGAATTTTCATAGTCATATAAGTAATGTTCAAAATGGATTTTTCATATAGTTTAGTAAGGTGAATTTGTTCTCTAATAAGCACCCATACATTTGTATAAGTATCTTTGTACTTTAGTCTATAAGATTGATTACTTCCTTCATAAGGAAAAAATATAGTATATGCTATTCTTTTTACATTTTTTTAATGTTTAGTTTGGATAGAATAATGACTAGAAACAATTTAAAGTTAATACAAAAATGTAATATGAATCTCATAATTATGATCTCATTATGATTTCATTTACAATGTATATATTTATTTGATTTAATCATATAAATCTAGATATGTATATAATAAAGAATGTCTTTAAATAATTACTTCACTAAATTATCACCAATTGATTGGTTGTATAACATAAAGTGACAAATTCCTGTAAATAAAGGTAGCCACATTCTTTTGATCTATAGAGTCTCTCCTTGATCACCCGTTCCATTACCTATAAAAAGCTTTATAATATTCACTTCAAAGTATGAATGCACATAAGATTATTAAAAATCAAAGATAAAATGTGTAACATATCAACACCTAATTGCTTTTCTAAATAAACTAATAAAGACCACATCAATAATCATTAGCAAACCAAATATTACAAAATAAAAACAATGATTATTCAATTTTTAAGAAAAATGGTGACGAGAATACACTATTAAGATGTTTCAATATTTACTCATGAAAGAAGGTACTCAAAACAATTAACTTGTAGGCTTTTACCATATACTTCATCAAACATGTGTTGTAAATAATTGAGCTTTACATTGGAGAAGAGTTAGTATTTATGTTTAAAAATACAATCACCTCACATTCACTTATAAAGTCGCTTTATCTTATCCTATCCACCCACTTAGGCATCCTATTCCTACTTCTACTTCGATCAATAATTTAAAGGAATAATATCCACCGTTACACCACACCCACTGTCAAATTTGAAATTGACAATTACAATATAAGGAGGCTAACCTCAAGAGCACGTTTGTTCAAACCTTTTGATCAATAGGTCATATCTTTCTTCTTCTTGTTTTTTTTTTTTTGGATGTCTATTTATTTATCTAAATATAAAACAGAGTCTATCCACTAGGATTTTACACATGAAAAATCTTCGTGTATGCAAATATAAAGAGCAATTTAGGGGTGATTTAAGCATCATATAGACATATTAAAAAAAAAAATATCTTGCTACTTAATGAGTCATTATCAAACTAAAAAGGAGCCATTTTCAAATAATGACCCAAATAATTTTGCAAACCCAAATGGTCCTGTTGAAACGATAATAATACATAACCTTCTGTGAATGTCAAGTTTAAATTTTGAGGACCCATAATCATGCAGTAACAGATGAAGGTCAATGAACAAAGAAAAAAAGAAAAATCATAAGATCAATATGTCAACCTTCTCCTTTGAAGATGAAGATCAGTTCGAACAACACCACTGATAAATCCAGGATTGGTATTTTCATCTTGAGCCCGACCTGGTTTATATTCAGGTGTTTGTAAGAGAAGAAAGCTTGATTTACGATCAAATTCCTAATCACCTGAACAAAAATAAATTAATATTTTAGAAAACCCTAACTTTATAGAATGAATTATCACGGTAATTGGTTTCATGAACATCTAACATATACCAAGAGCAAATATTTCCAAATTTAGAACCAACGAAACCACTGAATCTTGCACACTCTATAATGAAGTTATGTATCTCTTTGTTTAATAAACAATGCTGGAAAAGACATCTAGGAAAATCGATATTTTTTTTCTTGTAAATGAGCAAGTCACAATCTTTCCATCAACCTAGAAACAAAAAATGTGAATGAAGTTATTTGAAATCGAAAACAACCTGAAAAGAAAAAGGACTGATCAATGAGTACTGGCTTCTTACCGACTCTTAGTAAAGATGACAAGAGTAAAAAGCCATAGACGGACGACAACAATTTTGAAGACAATTACAATAACAAACATGGCATAAATTCTGGACTTGTGGTGGCTGAAAAACAAAGGAGGACTAAGGGGTGGGAAAAAAATTGCCGAAGTTCATACGTTCAACTAAATGTATTGTTGGTGTTTTGCAGAGAAATGTTTGTTTATCGCAGATGATTGTTTTTCTCTTAAGGAAAAAAATACACAGAATTGATATTATATTAAGCAACCATTTATTACAGCAGCTTTTACATACACGTCTTTTAACGCTTTTTAAAGAAACTGAAACATAAACTAAGATCCTAAAATTACGCAAACTGAAACAACGTAACGGATAAGAGATAACCATCTCCTATAAGAGATAACCATCTCCTAAGACTGAAAATAAAACATCTGGCAGCATTCTTAAACACGTGTTTTAACATGTATGGTCCAAGACAACACACCCTCAGTCAACAACTCCTCTAGCACCCTAAAAGTTGTCTACTTATCTGAATAATTCAAACATGGAAAGTTTCACCTTTTAATAAGGTCTTTGAGATCTTTCACGATAACTTAAATGAGTGTTTGCCTCAAAATATCAACTTTCATTCCATCTTTACTGTTCTTTCCAAGGCCAAGCTCATGATCTTATGCTTTAAGTTTCAGAATAATAAAAGTTTTCTGAGTTATAAGTTCTATTTTTACTCCATTCTTATGTCAGTTGATGTTTTTCGCTAGCAAGATTATGTCTGCTAGGAATAGATCCTCTATTCCTCTTAACTAATTATGTTTGCCGGGAGGTAACAAATTAGGAATTGGTTACGAAGAACGTATAATCTTATCCCATGTTTGCTCTCCAATTGCTTAAATGCGATTTGTTCGTAAATTATTCATCACCAAAATAATTTGAGTTTCTAGAATGTTAAATTATATGAAAACAATAAGAGATTTTTTTTTCTATTTTTTAAGTCCAGCCTGACCCAATCAAAATTTGAGTTTAGTCTGACTCGACCAAAATTTGAGGTGCCAAAACTAAAAGATATGTTGAGATTTAATTGACTTTTGAACTGCTCAAAGTTTGACCAAACTTGAGCTTAAGTTGAATGGTTTTACTCCGGTCAAGTTTCAAGATGAGCCCAACCAAAAAAAAAATCAATTTTAAGTTGTGATCGGATTATAGGTAAGTTAAAGTATGATATAATCCATTAACATACCTGCCATCCTTAACAAGCAGGAGGACTCGTCAGTCGGGTTGAATGAAATTTGGCCCATTGGGTTGGACTTTGACTGTATTAAATTGGGTATCTGGAATGAAGATTGACCTAATCTCAAACTTTTTCCCGTCAAAATGCTACAGCAACCGGACCTGGCATTAATATTAGGTCACGTATATCATATCCCTTACTTTGGCATTCGTTACTTCCATTATATAAAGAAAGTTTTACATTTGAAAAGGTTAGTAACATCAGAATATTGTATCTATTTGAAATAATTAAGCATCAGAGTTTTTACCCTCAGGTAGTTAATTACATTATTCTCATTCAGGATGCAACCTGAGCGGATTCCTAACCGGAAAACAACGTGAAACTTGAAATATCAAGTGGAGAGATAGCACTTTTGGTGAGGATATGTTATGTACTTTTGCCACTTCTTGGCATTTGGAGTGGCGTTAGTTTTGGATGCAAAATGGCAATCTTGTTCGTTAATTTTACCTTAAAAACATGTAAAAATGGCATTCAAGGAGATAATAAGCACAGCAAGAAACAGTGTGATGGTGTACGCCTTACATATGAACTATGACTCAAAAGAGTTACTCTTCCTTTTAACTTCCTATTACTCCCACACCAGTAACTAAGTTGAGAAAACCAGAAAAATTTTTCTGCTCCGCAAAGATTCCAGGATTTTCTTCTCTGACTCTGGATGTTGAGAGAAAAAAAGAAAAGAAAAAAATCATCCTGTACAAATGGTGACAGAACAATCTCCTTTAGGACAGCTTAACAAAGTATAGGAAAACCTATCCTAAGCACACACAAACTCATCTATAACTTGGTCGAAAATCATTTCTTCCAGGTCAAGGGCTACATCTTCACCATCTAGTAGAAGGTTCATCCAGCCATCACTGCTATCCATGTCTGCAGCCACAATATCATCTAGCGATTTGTCCACGGGGGACTGTAATCTTCGGTACAAGCTAACCCCTTTCCATACTTCCTCAAGAGCTTGGTCACCCCTCGGTAATGGACGAAATCGCCGTGGAGTGAAAGGTAAGGGCTCTGGAAAGTAGGCTAATGAGCTACTGTATATCTCCAGTAGCAGTTCATTCATCAAGTCAAACAGGAGCTGGTGATCACAGTTGCAGGGATAGTCATCTGATGAATTGAGTTCAGGGTGCAACTGATTTTCCAGTTCCTTGAACACTATAGGATTTAGCGGCTGGTCTAGCGAGTGCCAAATTCCCAAGTGCTCTTTCTCAATGAAGCCAGCAACCTCTAGAACATCTCTCACATAACCGAAATCGTTAATGTCCTGCCAGTTCCATTTCGACAGCAGAAAGTGGTTGCCCATCATTGTGTTTGTATTTTCAATGTTATTGGAACTTGTACTGCTGCAAACTAAAGTCAAAGGATGTCTGACGGACTTCTCCTGCAAATTAACAGAAGAATCTTGTCCGTGGATGGAACAGGTTTTGGAGTCCGTTTCATCATCTGGCAGATATGTACGAACGATTAATACAATCATACGCGAAGTTAGGAACAAATAAGTGGGGTACTTGAGAGAAAAAACATAATAGTTGGTTAGATAAATCACCAAGTAATCTCTTTATGTGCATGCCTCGTGGTCATCATGTTGACACAAGTTGTAAGAGTCAAGAGTAGAAGTACCTTGTGAGATTGGGAGCTCTGTTTGATCTTGGTGAGGAATGGAGATATTTGTAGAACCAATACGCTTCGTGGACTCGACTAAGTCCCAATCTTGTTTGCCTTTTCTATTGATTTTTTCATCCATATCTTCTATGGAACAGCTTGGAGAATCAGTATTCTCAATACTGATACCGGTTTCTACCATGTTATCCTGGTTACAAAAGTCTTCAAGTGTCTCTTGTGGTTCAAAATTTTTCCTATCTGCAGCAATGCCTAGAGACTTCAAGTCTCCTTTGCCCTCATTGTCAGAATTTGTGTTGCCATGGTCCATGACAGGCGTAATACCTATCCCTTCTTTTGGTACATTGCACGAGATTTCATTTGGAAAGAGACAAGACTCAAGATCAGATAAAGAGAGTCTCCTTCTGAATGATTTCAGACCATTTTCATCGGATGGAAACTGAACCTCACTTATTGAACGCCTTGATTTATACTGATGCCATGAGGCCTTTCTGCCGAAACTGTTCTCATATAGGAGAGCATATCTATGCACAGACTCATTCAGGGAAGTAGCTCTTCTCATCTGAGGTAATCCATCTTTGTGGAGATAATTTTCAGAACCATTCGCCTCATGACAACTTGTCGAGTTTTCCTCACCTTCTTGACGAAGTGCGGTCTCCTCCAAACTTTCAAGGGTCTTTTCCTTATTGGCCGGCAAATCACTCTCATAACAAACTCGTTTGAGTAGTTCATCACTTGAAAAGGGAGTTTTATACTTCTTACGCTCTTTAAATGCAAGTTTAATTTTCTTCTTGATCTCTCTAAGTTGAGTTGTGAATGATTGACGCCACCTGTGTTTTTCTAAATGCTGGGAGGATACAGGACAAGAAATGTTTGTATCTTGGCTAATGGCAGAGCCTTCAGTAGCATCAGCTTTAAAAGCCATTGATTTCTCGTGAGAATCATCCAAACATATGGAATCAACAAATTTTGGTGCTTCAGTAACAGGAGGAGATCTTTGTACCTTTGGAAATGACCTTATCTCCATCTGCTTGTGCTCAAGTCCACCAGGCCGCATAAAATGGATATGTTTGGAGGCAGCTCTCGGAAATGACCCTGATTTCTTCAATCTCGCTTTCATGCTGGAATGCTCGACATGAGTGTTCTTTGTGACTTGAGCACATGCATCCTGTAGGATTTCCAGGAATAGCTTCTGGTTTACCTGGAATAATTCCATAACATCTGCACATTCGATAAATTGTACACGCGAAGCTTCTCTATTATCTGACAGACTCCTCTGTATTGAGAGGTTCTCACACTTAACCCTCGCAGAATTTTTGCTTAGCTTTGAATACTCCTCGGTATTAACAAAGCTCACAGTATCGGCATTTTTGTAAGGCGTTATGGTTGAATTTGCACAATCAGTACTTATTTTACTGAAGATATGGTCTGGAGGTTCCAAGTGGTGGATGGAAGCACTTTGCTGCATCTCAGATGTTGCAAACCTCTCCTTAGGAAGTACAGTTTTGATGCGGTTTTTGTCAGAAAGTTTAGTTGGACCAGCATTTTTAATTTGCTCATCATCCTGAGAATTGGAACAGAAAGAAAGTTATTACATTCTTATTTTGCGCAGAAAGTTTATGATGCTTTGTCGAGCAATGAGAAGAAGCATGGAAATGGAAACTGTGTACACCATTTCATGAACTGTAAGTGACTTATTGAATTGAATAAAGTTACCAGTAATGGCACTGCTTCAGCATCCAAATATTCTTGAACGTCATCAAAGTGTTGGCTCAATGAAAGTGTTTTTGGTCTTCCGTAACCTGTATAAAAGGTAATGAGAATGATCAGGGATTAGAGGCTGGTGGCGTCATACAGCCTAGAAAGGGGAAAATGTATGTAACCGGCAAGATGAGGGAGAGCAAGATCATTTCTGTTCACAAAAAATAAATAAAGAACTTGAATCAGATAAAACGTTTCTGCTCTCTGATGGCTTACCAACTCACTGGAATCAGTTTAGTACAGATTTGGATTCCAGTTCGAGCGTTACAGGCATAAAACACTTAGAAAGAGGCTAAAATTTGGTCATAGAAAGTAAAGAAGGTTCCTCTTTATCTGGTAGCTGATGCTTATGTCATCAATTTGACGAGTTTTTAAAACGAAATTCTCTCCTGAAATAAAATCCAGATTTCTCCTTCTACATTGATGTGCACATGGCTTATCTTAGTTTACCTACATGGCATTTGATTTGCAATGATCCTAATTCCTGGAACTAATAAATAAGATCCTTGGAGAAACTGGAGATGTAAGCATGAATTTCGGTGAAGATATCAAAGCTGTGAACAAGATGAAGCAAAGAAAAAGATCAGTTTGCTTACATAAGGAATATTTTCCTCCGCGGTGTTTTCTGCGTAGAGGAAAGTTTTTGGAGGTGTGCCAGGGAAGGTGGTCAAGAAGATGAAGTATGTTCCACATTCAGGCTGAATGTTTGTCCTGAAATCTAATACTAGTGTCAGCGCGCTCCAACTATTTTCCCGTGTCAAACAAGGAACCGAAGATCCTCTCATGTCATAATTCCCGATTAGTTTCAACTACCAACATGAATGAAGAGCTTATAAACTCGATTGCTTCTAACTTTCTCTTATTTCTTCCGTGAGCAATTCTTTCCTTGCCGAGTCTTCTCTGCCAAACAGGTGCAGAAGGTAAACATAAACATCTCTCAGCAGAAAGAGTAAATTAAGACACCGATCCAAAAGGACAGCAGAAAAGAAAAGACTTGCACTTACCGATTTAAGGCACTTTATATATGTATGATAATTTGCTAATGATCAGAAAGCTAATTTGCAAGTCCAAAATTGAGAAATCAGAAGGAGAGAGGAATTAGACTATCCACAGGACCTTAAGCTCGTATAAAAACTGGACGGCTTATTTTATGGGCATAAGAGAGTCTTATAACGTACAACAAGGAGAAAGGAAGAACTATAGGAAGAAAGCTGTCATAGTCCAAGAGTCCAAGGGGACGAAATCATAGACGCCAAAAGAGCAGCTCTTAGACGGAGTTTACCGCCAATTAGTCAAAGTCTAATGGTATGTGGTTCTAAGTTGTGGTAAGAGACAAAAGGGGAGTCTAGAACCAACTTTTGAGAGTAAGAATGTGCTTTGGCTTTAATAAACTTTCTAATCTAAAAAATATTAAATTATTTTATTGACCCGCTCCTAAATTAAACATGAAACAGAAAAAAAAGGTCTATTAGAAATGTAAAACAGAAGTATCTTGTTTTGCCCGTAGATGTTTTGTTTAGGCTAAGATTAGACTGGTCTCCTCTCACTTTCCTTCATTGATTTGCTATCAATATAATCTGATTTTCCTTCCATTTTTCTCGAGGGAAAAGGTCGGGAAAGCAAGAACATTTTGGGTTTGATTCAATGAAGTGATTAAAGTACCATTCAGCCCAATATATAAAACACTGTGATGACGTTCAAGAATATTTGGATGCTGAAGCAGTGCCATTACCGCTAACTACATAATATCGAGATGTATGATAAAATAAGCTTCTAATTTTTCTTAATCCTGAGTCTTGACTCGCAGTGACCATAATATGTGTAAAGATGTGGTTGCAATAACTTGAGAGCTAACAAAAGCTATCAAAATGGAATTTGGAAACTAACAGGGAGAAAATTCCTAGGAGGAGATTACAACGAGCTGATGCAGAAGGATACAAAAATGGAGGGGCACAACAAGGAGAATTCTGTTGAGGAAACCACTAATGAATGAAACATAAACTAGGGATCTTATCCCCTCACTTTCTGAGGTAGCAAGTCCCAAAATCCTCGATAAGATCTTTCCTAGTTTTAATGAAGGTCAATCCTCTAACACAGTAGGAGACCTGCTAATTGTACCTAATAGTTTCTCGGTATACAATGGTCGTGCGAAGACTCACTGTGCATATGGGCAATATAAGACATCTCAGGACAAGGTTGCCTTAGGTGGGCAATTCATCCAGAGGATCACAATTCTCCTCGAGTCTTTAGATTTCAAGAGTGTTTATAGAAGAAAATCCAATAGCAGGAGAAGATCTTATCATCTCCTTCCTAGCATCTCTCTTATCACAAAATGTTAGGTCTGATAGCCTTACTAATCATAAATGTACTAAGTTATCTTAATATTGTCAAACCATGCTTAATTGTCATGATGGAAACTGATAGCCTTACTAACCATAAATATACTAAGTTATCTTAATATTGCCAAACCATGCTTAATTGTCATGATGGAAACTAAGTTGCTGAGAATAAATGCAAGAATATCATGTTTTCGAAAAATAATTAGCAGGTCGTCACCAATGACCAAAGTCACTTTTATAATAGATTATTAGTTGCTTATGATCTACATAAAGTTAAAATACTCCAAACCACCATATTTGATCATATAATACACAATTATGTGAAGATAAGGCAAGAAAAATATAGTTTCAAGGTCAGTTATATATATGCCTCTAACCATGCACTTTAGAGACTTACATTGTGGAACAAATTAGAGGACATTGTCTCTTGAATTAACTATCCATGGATTCGATCGAGAGATTGCAACATTGTTATACATCCATTAGAGGCAGAAGGAAATGTTAGCCTGAGGAAATTTTTTCACTTGGATTAATTAGCAGAAAGGGAGATGGTTCCTGAGGAAAAGGTCAGACAAGACCCTTGCAATGCATAACTGATCTCAAATTTTCCTAAAAGCAAAGCTTCATTTTAAAATCCTCTTTTCTCTTACCATTCCTTAATATTGGTACAAAATATGATCTCATTATTAATTTAGATTTAAAAAATTTTAGTAAATGGGGAGGGATTTAATAAAGTTATTCTTAAAGGTTTTAGTGTTGGAAGTCATAGTCACAAGAACTTCATATGTATGAGGAAGCTTTAACAGGTGAAGTATGAACTCAAGAAGGTTAATGGTAAGAATTTTAGTAATATAAGAAAGGTTGTTTATGATATCAGAGAGGAACTTAATAGGATTCAATTATGTTTTTACCTGAATCCATCTAATACCAACTTGTAAAATGAGGAAAAGGTTTCTTTGATCAATTACAACTAAGCGGTATAAGTAAACCTATCCTTATTTAAATGAAGAAAAAAAACTTTAATGGCTGAATAATGGTGATAGGAACTCCAGTTTTTTATATGTCAATGATTGTTAGAAGAAATGCCAATACTTTAACCTCTCTAGTGATGGACAATGGCTCTATAATAGAGTCCCAATCTGAACTAAAACACAAAGTCTTTTCTTGTTTCTCTACTGCCTATAGAGCTCTTCTACTTATTGCTCATCCTCGGTGTAGTTTCTTCAAAATATTATTAGGGAACATATTACAACATAAGTAAAGGACCTATTGATCAGACATTTTAATACAAATGATGTTGAAAGAGTTTTTTTTTGCTCTTAACCCTATAAAGCCCTAGTTTTTAAGGTCTTAATGCATTTTCTTATAGAAATTGTAGCCTTGAATCAAAGGCTTGGTAATAGATGTTGTACTGAAGTTCTTCAAGTATGAAAATTTTTTAAGGGAGCTCAATAAGACCTTTGCATGTCTTATCATATAAGAGTATTTCCAAGTTTAGTTCAGAAGATTGATAGACTCAAAATGTTTTAATTCATTATACTGATCCTTCTTAATGGAAATTATCAAAGTGAGACAAAATAAATATAATATTTTGTTATCTCAAAAACAATTTAAGAACTATTATACGATGTATTCTAGTAGGGATTATGCTATTAAAATTGACTTTCGTAAGACATTTAATTCCTTAAATTGGAATTTCAACCTAAACTTTTTAAAAGCACGTAGATTCCCCACTATTTTTATGAATTGCGTTGATCAATGCATCTTAATTATGTCATTTGTATCCTTGTTAATAGAGAACTTACCAATCTTTTCAAGATTACAAGAGAGTTGAGGGAAAGAGATCTGTTTTCTCTGTACCTCTTCATTTTATACATCAAATTCTTAACTAAACTCCTTAAGCTTGTTATTCACTAAGAGAAAATTGTAATATTTAACTCAAAATGCAAGAGATTGGAGATTTGTAGCCTCTAATTTGTAAATGATCTTATTCTTTTCTTTAAAGTTAATGTTTGCACTATTACTGTTTTAATGGTAGCCTTGAACACGTTCAAAGAAAATTCATTTCTTTTCATTGATAAATATAGGAGTCAGATTCTCATTTTCACAAGTTCATTTCGTATATCCAATTGGCTCACCTCTTTAACTAGCTTGAAAGCTAATAAGCCACTTATCACTCACTTATCCCAGTCTCTTTAAAAGGATCGACTTATAATGAGTTTTAACCACTAATAGAGAAAAAACAAAGAAAAAAATTCAATTTGGTGCCAAAAGAATTTTGACTTTTTTTCTAGAAGGATATAGTTGATTAACCCATTGCTAAATAGCTTACGTGTTTATTGGTCCTTAATATGCTTCGTATAAACATTGTTAAGGTAGTAGAAAAATTAATGAGACAATTACTTTGGGCTAGAGACAATACAAGGCATGCATTATCTAAGGAGAAATGGAGTGAACCATGCCTTCAAAAGGAAGAGGTTGAACTTGGAATAATTTCAATTAGAAATACAATTAAAGTTCTTATGCTTAAAAGGATTTGGATGACCCTTAATGATAAACAAGATTTGTGGGTCAAATTGATTCACGTATATCACTTGGGTAATGTAAGTTTCTAGTGCATTCAACCTAACTATGACTTCTCTTAGACTGTGGTGAATATCCTTAAGTTAAGAGAAAAAGTTACGTATAATTCATCACAAAAATATGCAATGGCAATTCAACATTCTTCTAGCATGATAACTGAATAGGATTAGGGCCATTATACATAATTGTTGAATTGATCCATATAAGAAATTTTATTCTTGATAATGCTTTAGTGAGTCTAGTCTTTAAAAATGTTCAAATGCATTTGGAGCAGGTGCGAAGAAATAGTTTTATTGACAATATTTTTTGTTTCAATCTTAATCCAAACTGGGAGGATCCTGTGAGATGGAATAAACATACATATGATGTATTTACAAAAGCTTCATATAAGGACCTTGAGGTTACAAGGATGAGTTGGAATAATATTTTATGGATGAAGTATGCAAGTCGTCGAGCTTTCTTTATTATATGGATGACATTAATGAAAGATTAAGCATTATTGATAGATTGAGAAGCTTCATAAATCTTCTTACAACCTGTGTACTTTACAATGAGGAACCTGAAAGCATTGGTCATCTCTTCTTTAAGTGTAGATTTTCATTCTTTATTTAGCACCATGTTACAATTAGTTTATGGCATATTTGCCTCAAACATTAGTTTACAAAGAATAGGCTAGATGATTTTCTCTAAAGCATAAGATGAAGAAGGAGGATTTAATGTTGCTTAAGATTGCTCCTAGTAAAAGGAAGAAGGATAATTTAAAAATTCACTAGTTAGGAGAATATTCTCTTATAGGTGTTGATAAATAATACAAAGATGTAAATAGTTACTCATTAATTACAAAAAATATGCATAAACTCTTTAGTAATTCATTGGTGCTTGCCTCTTTATGGCTAGGGACTAATTCTTGGTGCTTCATCTTTTTGAGAATGATAACTCTAGGAGGAGGATAAACTAGTTGTTCTCATTTTATAGGAAATCTAGAGTACATACTAAGATTATATTAAAATGACAGACTTTGACCATGTGGTTGAGAGGTGACGACTTTACTTGTGTTTTTGTATTTCTAAAACTATCTAGTTCCTAGCAGCTATTGTAATTCTCCATTCTTTAAGGGTTATTTAATGAGATTCTTTAATTTCTTAAAGAATGACACTACTTATAAATTATTTAGGAAAAGGTAGCAAAAGTAGGTCTAGTTCGTTGTATTAGTCTTGTAATCTTGTGTATTACATTAATTTGTTGTTCGAAAATATTTTAAGATATTAAATACTTTCTTATTCTTGATTAAATTAAACAGAAAGTGTAAAAAGTGACTAAGTTCATTCATAATCATGCATGGGTTTTGAATTTAATGAGAAAAGATTTCACTAATGGTTAGGAATTTGTGTCCTCCTACCATTATAACAACTACTTTTTTTTAATCAATTTAACGTTTTGTTCAAATGAAGAAGGAATTGAGATAAATATTTACAACTGATAAGTGAGTTACATATTAACATGTTAGCTTAAATACTGGAACAGAGTTTTCTAGGATTATAATTAGAGATCATGAATTTTAGTCCTAATGTCAGTTTATCTTCTGAGCTTATGAGTGTAACACCCCATACTAGGGGTTAGAATATTGAGGAATTTCAGTGCATTTTATGCTTTGCGTAATTGAGTTTTCACTTATATGTGCATATGCAATTTTGGACACATACAAATATTTGTACATGCATTCATTGACATTTTCTGGGTATAAGTGATTTTAATGTGATTAAAATGTGAATTATGGATTAATTGTCATAATTGGGGGGAATGATAAATTAATATGAACATTTGGTTTAAGAAAGATACCAAGCGGTAAGAAAAATTGATACATGGAAAGTAGGATGACTAAGCCCAAAATTGAGTGACATTTGGCATAGTTAAATGAGTGACAATTGGACTAGTAATTAATTAACAAATGGACCAATTACAAAGTGACAAGTGGACTAGTTAATGTGTGACATGTGGACCATTATCTAAGAGACAAATGGTCTTGATTTGGAAAATATAAGACATGCCTTAGGACAAATGTAAGACATGCCTTAGGACAAGTGTAAGACATCCCGAATGACATATGTGTCAATGATAGATTAAGACACCTAAGTAATGTTTTTGGCAAGGAAGTTTCGGTAGTCCTCTTAGTTGCATGTTTCCACCGAAATCTCTCATTTTACTCTCCCCATTTCTGAAATTTCTGCTGGAAGATTTGAAGTGTGAAGCAACTAAGTGATGATTTATTGCTTTAAGTTGTATGGGTAGTGTAAATGACAATTTGATGATGTTTTAATGTTTGTAAATGGGTGCATACATGAGTGGTGTAGGAAGATAAATGAATGCATGTGTGAATGGTGTTGATACATGTGTGGGTGGTGAAGGAAGAGCAGATTCGGTGATATGCTTAATAAGATGAAAGAGTGCAGTGAGCTGGAGCATGTTATATAGAGTATTTTACTGAACATACATATGTATTTAGGGCATAACTTGATATGTGAATATCCAAATTAGATAGAGTTTGATTTAGAGTAAACTAGAGACATAGAACTACATTTTTCATGGAAGAATCGAATTCAAAATATGTCCTTGATAGTCTGGAAAATTGGCTTGAAATTGAAATTGGTGCTTTGTCGAGGTATGAAAATAGTATGTGGATTTTTTATTATAACCTGCAGGGTACTGAACTAAAATGCATGATATTGGTGTCATTAGACTTTGAAAACATTGAGGAACATTTTATTAGTAGAAGATATTGCCTAAATATCCCATTGTCGAGGTCAAAATGGTCATGCAAATTAGACCCAAAATCTGCTTAAGAAAAATCTGGAAAATTGATAGGTTTATGATTGATTTTATGAAGATGAAGTGGTTTAAGATAATTGATTAGAGTTTGATGATTTTATGAAAAAAAAATTGGCTTGTGAATGAGTATTAAATGGTCATATGTTTGTGCTAAAGTGGTCAAGAAAAATTGAAATGAATTTGGTGTAAAAAAGAAAGTGAGGAAATGTGCTGGAATATTATGAACTGGAGAATTTTCAATGAACATGCTTCGGTATTTTGCTTATATGTTGATCTGTATATTTCCAAATGAGTTGATTCTTGATTCAGATTAAACTTGAGACATGTATATACAGCTTTCCTGAAGAAGTAGAATTTTAATTATGTCCTTTAAGATTTTCAAAAGTGACATGAAATTGAGTTTTGACTTAGGTTGTAGCACCAAAAGGGACAGAAATCATGTCCTGTCTTTATTGAATAAAATGTATTAATTTAGGTAGAATTAGGCTAGGGTGTATTCAACCAAGTTGTAGATTATTTTCTTAGCATTGAATTGGTATAAAGTTTGTAATTTTTGGGTATTGGTATTGAAAGATATGAGTTTTACAATTCGAGGGTATGATTATGTACTAGCCAAAAGTTCAATATGCATGGTCTAGGGTATTGTGAGCATAACACATAGAATACTGAATTAAATTGGATGATCTTAGAGTCATTAGAAACTTAAACATAGAGGAACAATTGTCTAGAAGAGAGTGTTATAGAAATACATCATTTTCTTAATCTTATTGATTATGCAAAGTTAACCCGAATGAGGTGCTTCTAGCAAAAGCTAGAATAGAAATTGAATGTATGAATTTTGGAAATTTTGAAGTACAATTGATGTTTGCATCAGTTTAGTAAGGAAATATACCCGAGAATTTTTCATGAACATGCATCATACATATTCAGTATACATAAATGAATTCTTAATCATACATAATTGTGTATGTGTTAATTGTTATAGAGGAACGTATAAAGCGACCAATTCCATATATTACCAGGACTACGAGACAATAAGCAATAAGGAAGCTTTTGTGAGTAATCTTAGACGGTTACACCTTACTTTGTTCTGCTTATTGAATTTGGCTTATGCTGATTGTGTTCTGAATTCCGGACAATGATTGTTCGAGGCATTTGATTCATGTTTATAACATTGGAGGTGTTACTTGCATGTGAATATGATTGACTAGTTGCTTTGCACATGTAAGGTCTGAAATAACTTTGTTTTGTTTTCAAACTGTTGAGTCCTAGTTGTGGGTAAATAGGCATGCCTAGAATGGCCTGCAACTGTCCAGTGACACTTCGGTGTCGAGACTTCGGTCTCTTCTGTGACATTTTGGTGACGAGACTTCGATTTCTCTTGTGACACTTCGGTGTTGAGACTTTAGTCTCTTTTATATAAGTCTCGTTACCCGCTTCTGTAAATGGCTTATCAGTCATCTGATTTTGTGTTCTAATATATGTTTGATTCTGACGTAAACAAAATTGTATTATGATTATGAAGGGTTTATACCCTCTTTTGATATTTAGCTGTGTTAACTATAAAATCTGTTCTAAAATGCATTATGTCTATTTTATTGTTAACGCAATATGTTAATGCATTTTTATGCTATTACATGATTCAGTATGATTGAGTTATCACTTTATATATAAATTAGTTATTATTCACCAAGATATATTCTGAGCACGGTAGATTTGCCCCGTGTACGTTCAGAATAAGGATTATAAAAACTGGGACGAGTCAACCGCAATAGCCAATGGAGTCTGAGTCTTATTTTGATAAAAATATATTTTGAATATATTTTGGCTTATTTATAAAATGTATGATTCCTAATTGTTGTAAGTTTTTTTAATAACTATGTTTCAAGCTGGTTTTAGTTTTTGGAACAAATTTGTATTACATTCATGCGATATAATGTATGCATGTTTGGAACAAGTTTGGAATGATTTGCAATGTATGTTGCTTCAGTTTCTAAAAATTACATATAATGAATGTGTAGTACATTTTGGAATGCTTTCGCATTGGTCTGTTATTTGTTTCTATTTGTGAGTCTGGTGTGGCACTCCCGTATCCTCCCGGGGGGTATAGGGGCATCATAGTGAGCCTTTAATGGGAGTATTTCAATTGGCTGAGAGTGGTGAGAAGGTAACAATAAGCTAATTTTATGATTCCAAAGAGAGGGAAAAGGAAATAATCAAGGTTAATATGAAAAATAAGCCTTATTTATACACACCTTTTCTTATAGTTACCAATGAAAGATGAGAAAGACAATTTTACTTTATGTTGTTTACTTTTACGACATTTATGAATTTGAGTGTTTATTTCAGAGTAAGTTGTAAAAAGAGATATAAAGATATGTGGATGAATCATACAAGTCCTTGAGCTTTTTTGAATTTATGGTTGACAATAATGAAAGATTAAGCAATGCTAATAGATTGAGGAACTTCTTAAATCTCCTTACAACCTATGTACTTTGCAATGAGGAACCTGAAATTGTTGCTTATCTCTTCTTTTAAGTGTAGATTTTCATTCTACGTTTGGAACCATGTTACAACTACTTTGTAGCATATTTGGCTTAGGCATTAGTTTACAAGAATTGACTAGATGATTTTCTCTAAAGCATAAGATAAAGGAAAATTTAATGGTTCTTAAGATTGCTTTTGGTAACACAATATATGCATTCTAGAATGAAAGGAATAGAAGGATATTTTAAAGAATTACAAGTTAGGAGAATATTCTTTTATAGGAGTTGATAAATAATACAAGGATGTAAATAGTGGCCCACTAATTACATAGAAAATCCAATAACTCTCTAGTAATTTAGTGGTGTATGCCTCTTTATGGCTAGGGAACTGGCTCCTAGTGCTTCATCTTTTCAACAATGCTAACTCTAGGAGAAGTGTAAACTAATTGTTTACATCGTGTAGGAAATCTACAGTACATACTAAGGTTACTTTAAACATATTGGCTTTGACCATATATTTGATGGGTGATGATATTACTTATGTTTTTGTATTTCCAAACTATTTAGTTCCTAGCAACTGTTGTACTTCCCCATCCTTTAAGGATTATTTAACAAGATTCTTTAATTTCTTTAAAAAAGGAAACTATTTTCAAAGTAGTTAGGAAGAGCTTACAAAATAAGTATAGTTCTGTCTATTGGTCTTCTTATGTTGCATATTAGATTAATCTGATGCTGGAAAATATGAGATACTAAATACTTTCCTATCATTGACAAAACTATGCATAAAGTGAGAAAAGTGACTAAGTTCGTTTATAATCATGCACGAGTTCTAAATTTAATGAGAAAATATTTCCCCAGTGATTAGGAAGTTTTGTCATCCTACCATTATAAGATCCACAACCACTTTTTTGTATCACTTTAATGTCTTATTCAAATGAAGAAGGATCTAAAACAAATATTTACAATAGATAAATAAACTACATCTTAACATGTTAGCTTAAATATTGAAACAAAAGTTTCTAGTACTATACTTAGAGATCATGAATTTTAGTCCTAATATCAGTTTGTCACCTAACCTTTTGAACCTTTAGTGGGAGTACTTTTGGTTGAGAGTTGTGAGAAGGTAACAATGAGTTGTTTTTATAATGTCATAGATAATCAAGGTTAATATTAGAAATAGGCTTTTTCTATACACACCTTATCTTAAAGTTATCAATGAAAAGTGAGAAAGACAACTTTACTTTTTATTGTTTGCTATCAGGGCATTTATGAATTTGATTGTTTATTTCAAAATAATCTTTAAAAAGAAAGATAAAGTTAATAGGGGAATTCTATCAATTATTACAAAAATTGTTTCATATAAAATGATGCAAAATCTTCTTAGCTAACAAATAAAGGTATACATATATATATGCAGTAATTTTGGGATGACCATTGTAATATGCCAAAAACACAAACTTAATTTAAGTATATATTTCCTCACTTTTGCTAAGTGTATAAAATTAATCTTCTCTTGACTTTATTTATTATTTTTATTGTTCTAAAAGCAATCTTTTATTGTCTTAAAAGTAACTTTGGAAGAACTTTTTTTTTGGAATTAGAAGTTTGTAATTTAAAATCATGGTCAGTATGTTAGTGTAAAAGGGTGTGAAATAAATTGAAACACATTTGAATTAATTCATTCTAGAAAAAAATGATTAAAATGCAAGAGATTAAATAAAATGGTATTTATTTAATATCACCTGAAGTTTCAAGAAATATGTGATTTTGTCATTATTAAGTTTATCATAATTTTTAATTATTTTATTTTATTTATTTATTTAGACTTTTAATAAAATAAGTAGTTCTCTATATCCAATTTGTCTTGATCGTCTTGATTTTTTATGAGATTGAGGTTTTTTAGGAAAGTTTTATTGATAAAAGTGACTTGGAAGATAATCTTGGATGAGAAGATATTAACATGTTGTTAGTAAATTGAGCTTGAATGCTCGTGATGATAATATTCGCCTTAATGATGGAGGATTTTTATCAAAGAAAATTAGAGCTAATGGGATTTGAGCAATTATATCACATAACAAAGTTTCAAGTTTTTTTATTTGTCTCTTTTCTTTTAATTTCACTTGTATTTGATGTATACATTAAATTCTATATATGTAATGTAAATATAAAACTTTTAACTATAAGTATTTTGTTTCATGTTTTACTTCTAGTTTGTTGTATTATTCGTAACACACTTTTGCCGTTATGTTATGGACTTGTATCAATTTTATTAGAAGTTGTTTTAAGGTAAATAATTGAAACATGTTAAGTACTTTATATTATTTTTAATTTTATATTTGTATGAGAATTAAATGACTTTTTTCTTATTGTCAATACGAGAGATATGTGCAAAGTAATATTACTATAAATAAATAGATAGTTGTTATATCAATTTTATATTATTATTTTTGAGACATAACGAAAGAGAATATTCAAATTTTGAGACTAAATAAGACTTGGCACAAAATAAGAGAACTTGTCATGCTAGAATGTTCTAGCTTTAGTATGACGGGAGTGCTATAATCGACTTTGCGAGCATTGTTTGAAATAAGATCGTGTCCAATTAGTGTTGCACTAAGCATGGGAGTAAAATGCCAGGGCCACATGGGTTGCCGAGTTTCCTATAAATAAATAGCTTCGTCTTTGTTTTCCTAT
This sequence comes from Erythroxylum rotundifolium, assembly GCA_027563915.1. Lineage (NCBI taxonomy): Eukaryota > Viridiplantae > Streptophyta > Magnoliopsida > Malpighiales > Erythroxylaceae > Erythroxylum > Erythroxylum rotundifolium. The sequence goes on along the minus strand of JAOSBO010000008.1, from coordinate 36,851,361 downwards.
ATAAGGGGTATTAGAGTCACGCTGATAAGAGAAATAAGATGTGTGGAGATTCTACCAAAGTTTTGATTTACGTGAACTTAAATAAAGTAGACAATTAATTAGTTATTTATAGTGGCACTTTTTCCTTTTCCTTCAATCATCTTATTGAACTCAATTAAAAAAAAAACAATTATGATTTTCTAACACAAATTCTATCGTTTTGTTATGGTGCTCTCAATCTAGAGTTTCATTTTTCTTCTATCTTCTTTAACAAATTGGTTCTATTCTTAAAGATTCTTCAATGGGGGGACTTTAGTAATATTATCACACTTTCAAATTTTCAACTTAAAATCCTCATTCTCCATATTCCTTGCATCATAGTGATTACCATAGTTTATTAACAGCTACCCCACTATGTCAAACTATGCTTCTTGGAGTCGACCTTCCTTGTTGGCCTTATCAAGTTCCAATAAAGCATGATTTGTTGATGGATCGATCAAAGAACCTATGTCAAGTAATCCTTTATATTCTACCTGCGCACGTTTGATCAATCTCATAGTTGCTGGGTATTGAGATCAATTTCTCCATCAATTGGTTCTACAATTTTCTTCAATTCAAGTTCTAAGATTTGGGGGATTCTCAAGAAAAACTTTGCTCAATTTAATGAAACCAAGATTGTAGCCGTTGGCTATCTCTATATCCGATTTTTCAAGGAGTAAGGTCAGTTGGCATGAATTTTAATGAATTGACGACGGAATTGGAAGAAACAAAAAAATTATTGACCTATACCTGACTACATATACAGTTTTGTAATGAGGATTATTTTCAAAGTTTTGTTGATCTATACCACAAGGATTATGTGTGTATGTTCTTGAATGGTCTCATTGATTCATTCTTTGTGTTGCGATCATAAATAATGGTTATGAAATCATTTCCTTCATTGGATGAAGCTTATAATATGGTTTTGAAAAAAGAAACTTAGAAATCTATTTAATTAGTTAATAAATCTTTAGAAGAAGCTTTTACTATGATTGTCACTGCTAGTAATAACAAGAAAGGAATTTTTGGTTTCAACTTGATTTGTGATCACTATGGGACATCTGATTATACCAGAGACAAGTGTTATCATTTTGTAAGTTTTCCACTTAACTTCAAGCTTACCAAATCAAAAAATAGTCCTGATTCTAAGGTTAATCGTATTTATAAAGTTTCATATTCTCCATTAAATTCAAATATGTTTGTTGATTTTGTAAATTTCTACTTCAATGGACTTTCTTGGTAATGTTTCACTTACTCAAAATTAGGCTCACAATCTTATGCCACTTTTAAATAAGCATGACTTATCAGTTAGTTCTTCATCTACACCTAAATCTTCAGTTCAACCTGGAAACCCAATCATCTCTAATCTTGCTATTAATTTTATTGCATATGATTCATATTATATGAATATCTTATTTCCTTTATCCTGCGTTTGGTTGTCGTCTCTGGTTTGTGGAGATGGAATGGAACAGAAATTTGGAGACGGAATGGAACAAAAACTGGAGACAGTGAGTTGTTTAGTTGTGGTGGACAGAACAGAAAAAACTGTCTCCGTCTTGATGACAGAATATGTTTGGTTGCAGGGGACAGAACGAAAAAATTGTGTCAATGACGAAAATGTCCCTGGTGCTTAAGATGATTAAAAATATGTAATTCATTTATAAGTTTATTACAAATGATTTGTTTTAGTTAAAAAATTAACAAATAATAATAATAACAATTTCAATTATTACTTAATTAATTACATTACATTTAACTAAAATATTATTATTCATTAAT